>PVKC010031771.1:0-14443 GCA_004027635.1 Crocidura indochinensis | reverse complement strand
TAAGAAGGTAGCTAGCTGAAATTTGCATCTAAAGAGGTCCAGAGAATGAGAAAGAATTTGGGGGGTTTCTCTGGTATCGATAGAGACAAAAGGAGTGAACCCTAAATAGTCATTAAGAGGTAGGAAAAGGCAGATAACTGATGGGGGGAGTGAGAAATATTTTGAGTAACTATTAGGTAGAGAGGAGATGTTTACTGTTATGGGTGAAACTAGCTATGCAGATTTTGGCTTGGAGGAAAAAAAGGAAGACTTCTCTGACGCCAGGTAGAGAAGCTGCCCAGTGGGGGTGCAAGCTTTGGCCTAGCAGCTTTTGGAACTGACATTTCTTACTGCAGCTGGAATTTACTGATATCCGAATTATTTTAAAGAGACAGAGTGAAAGAATTATCACAGCCTTGGAAAGTCATGTTTCAGTCAATCCACACAGAGGTTAGCTTAGGTGAACAGCTCAGAGCGGGCCTTTCTGACATGGCTTCTACTCAGGAGTTTTCCACTCCTGAGGGGCTGTGACAGTTACTCCTGGCTCTATGCTCAGAAATCGCTCCTGGCAGGCTCAGGGGACCTTATGGGATCCGGGATTCGAATCACTGTCCTTCTGTATGCAAGGCAAATGCCTTACCTCCATGCTATCTCTAAGGTCCCCTGGATTTTTTATTTTAATTTAAATTTCAAAAGTTGGTGAAGAAGGTTAAGGATTCAACACACTAGTTTTGGGAAATTTGTTTTCTGACTTTCAGCTTGGTTGATTTTCTCTTGAGTGCATCAGACTTCGTCTAAGCGGCCATGGTTTGGAAGTGGAAAACACCAGCTTATCTCTTCACCAAACTTTCCTTGACCATGTAATTGGTTTTTATCATGAAACAATTGACAGCCTTTTTCTTTTGTAAATTTTATTGATATTTCATTAGCAACCATAAAAACTTTTTACATTATGCTTTATAAATCTCATCCAGGAATAGGCAAGGACCTCTTTAATTCACTTCTTCAGAACTAAGGTTACTGTTTCTTATAATATCCTTCTCTTCCAAATCTGGGACTTCAAGGGAGTTGGAATTGATTAAATGTGTGACATCTCAATGTTGGAGTATTTTTTATTTTTGATCTTTTTTGAGCTGGGACCCATACTCAGCTATACACAGGGCTTACTCTTGGCACTGTGCTCAAGTATAATCCTACTAGTGAGGATTGGGGAACCATCAAGGGTGTTGAAGATTGAAGATAGGGTGGCCATGTTCAAGGCAAGCACCCTACCTGCTATACTATCTCTGGTGTCTCATTGTTTTTCTCTTTGTGTGGTGTTCACTTTACTGTAATCCTAAAATGCATGCCTGGATAATTACAGATCATCGTACTTGTTCTTCATGGGACTTTCAAAGTTGCCATTGAAAACTTTCATTTAGAAATTAGTTCTTTAGAACTGGTATACTTAAACTATTGTGATTGAAAGGATATAGATAGATATAGATAGATGGATAGATAGATAGATAGATAAATTGATACAAGCAACATGGCAGAATTCTATCCAGAAAACATTAAAATGTAAGAAAGAATTTTGATTTGCTATGGGAAAGCATAGATTTTGGTTTCCAAAAAAGAAAAAAAAGAGAATATTTTATGAGAATTATGACTACTTTATTTTTCAGGGCATGCTTAATTCCTAATGTCCTAGTGCCTGGGTGACTGATGAATATCAAGTTAAATTTTGGTTTTTGAGGTCCCAACACACTCAATGACTGTGATTGATAAGATTTGGAGCTTATAACGATTACCCTGAAGAGGAGCTGGAGAGATAGCATGAGGTAAGGCGTTTGCCTTACATGCAGAAGGATGGTGATTCAAGTGCCAGCATCCCATATGGTCCCTCAAGCCTGCCCAGGAGTGACTTCTCTGCGTAAAGCCAGGAGTAAGTGCTGCCAGGTGTGACCCAAAAACCAAAACCAAACAAACAAACAAAAAAAAGATTATCCTGAAGAGCATTGAGGATATGAAAAAAGGAGAGAAATAATCAAATCGTCTGAATTTGCAGCCACAGAAAAGCCTAGATTTTAGTATAATGACCAGATGTGTATGTCTGTCTTAGATTAGATTTTAGTCTCTTCTCACTTCTTGTCCCTCCTTCTGGTTTCACCTAACCTCTCTCACAGGTATCAGCAGAAGGGATAAGAGTAAGAAAGAGGGGCCATTATGGTCACTGCAATCTTATCGGGCCCCATGGGCTCCTTGGTCTCTGCCTCTTTCCTAAGAGGAACCCTATGCTGAGTAAGCTACTGTGCTGGACTGGTCTCAGTAAAGACCCATTAAGTCTACTCTAACTCTACTCCTATAGCTACTGTATGCATTTGTGCTTTTACTAGAGCATCCTCTGATTGGGGTTCCCTAAGACTATCTTTTGGTGATAAAAGTTTGAATGTAAGTATAAAATTAAACTAATATGTGACGAATATAAGCTCAATGTGCCCCCTTTCTTGTTGTTTCCCCCTTCCCAGAAATAACTGTTGCTTTCCTTTGTTTTTACATCCATAAATAAAATTAGAGAAAAGTTGGAGCCAGAGTGATAGCATGGCAGTAGGATGTTTGCCTTGCACGGGGCAGATCAGAACAGACCTGGTTAGATCCCTGGCGTCCAATACAGTTCCCTAGTCAGGAGCAATTTCTGAGCATATAGCCAGAAGTAACCCCTGAGTGACACTGGGTGTGGCTCCCCACAAAAGTTAGGGAAAAGTGGTTTTTGTTTTATATTTCAAAGATTTGAGTATTATTATATTATGGGTACTATAAAGGAAAGAGCTTTATTCTTCACAAATATTTCTTTCCCTGTCGGTAATGCATGTCAAAGATACACATTCTAATTGCTTCATATAGAACGCGTATGGTGTCAGTAGCAGTGTTTATTTAATACAGACCTTATTAGCAGATATTTAGGCTTATTATTTTTATATTTTTCAGTTTAATCCTTTCTCTTTCCCTTCATTCTTCCTCTGCCCCCAGATTGGAACTCTCTGGGGTTAGGAAAAGCTAAAACAAAATGACCTGAGATTTGTAGTTTGGGATATATAACATCTCCCTGGGAAAATTTTGCCCCACTGCATTCTGTTGCTTTTGATTAGGCCAAAGCAGAACCTTCAGATCTCTTGTGCTGATAAGAGCCCTGACTTAGAATATCAGCCAATAGACACTGAACAATAGAATAGAATTTTCTTCTCTAGCCTCTTTGGTCTTTACTATCATTTTAAAATATACACCTGTGTAGCCTTTTCGGAACATCTGATATATGTTCTTTTATGCATTTTAGTTGTACACGTTCACCATTATACCTCATAAGTATGTGTACTTTAAGAAAAAAACTACTGGAATGTGAAATAAACTGCTATGCCACTCTATCTACTGGACTTACAAACAGAATTCCTTCTCTTCTCCTTGTAGCTATTCTTTAGCCTGTGATGGTGGATATACTCCCCAATTTAAGTTGTTTCATTGCCAAAAGAAAAAAAAAGCTGTTCTTTTCAATGCACTTTCATTTTCTAGGACAACAGACTGCTTATATATTTTTGGAATAAAAACTGATTTTAGGGGGCCGGGCGGTGGCGCTGGAGGTAAGGTGCCTGCCTTGCCTGCGCTAACCTAGGACAGACTATGGTTCGATCCCCCGGTTCCCCATATGGTCCCCGTGCCTGCCAGGAGCGACTTCTGAGTGAATAGCCAGGAGTAAACCCTGAGTGTCACTGGGTGTGGCCCAAAAGCAAAACAAAAAAAAAAACATAAAACAAAAAAACTGATTTTATTCAGAAGTACGGAAGAAGGTGAGGAAGAGGATAAGAAAATAAAAGAGTAATGTATTCAAGGGATAGCAGTCTTTTCCAAAGTTGAAGAGAACCCTGCTACAAGTCCAAGAGTTAAAGTATGAAAGTAGATATCTCAAGTGGAGTTGGGTGTAACATATGTTTGCACACCTTGTACCCGAGCAACACATGTGTGTATGCTTATAATTTTTGACACTGGAGATGTTATGAACCAGGTATAAATTTTCTGGACTCTACTTTGTACCTGAGTTTGAATGCCTTTCTGAAACAGAGCAGGAGAAAAATCTCCAGGGTAAAAATGTTTAACATTAATATACACCAGCCCAACTACCCATATAAAAGAGCTAAAGCTGTTTATATTTACTAAAAAGATACTTAACTATCACTTACTATAAATATAAATCATAAATAATACTTGATGATTGCTATGCTCAAATATTCATTTTTGCTTCATCATTATTATTGTTGTGCAATTAGTCGTCATACATAAACTGAATCTCAACTACTGTCTTTCATTAAGCAATATAATTCACAGGTAGGAATGATTTATAAAGATTAAATCTTTGTTAGCAGCAACCTGTATGGGTGATGTTTTAGATGAAATGCTCAGGGAGCATGGGGTAGGGGAGGGTCTTCCTGTTGATTCTCAGTTAACTAAGTCAGTGGTTCAATATGAAGGCCTAAGAGTGCATTGCTGCCCTGACCCTGTGATTCTGGAGATGACTTGGTTTGTCACTGCAGTGCTTGAGGTCTCCAGGGCCACATCTAGTGATACTCTGGGGAAGATGCGGTATCAGGAAGTAACTGAAAGTTATATGTATGCAAGGCATGTATATGAAAAGTCTCTGTATTACCTCTCTTCCCCTTCCTAATATAATTTTTTTCTTTTTGGTTTTTGGGCCACACCCAGCAGTGCTCAGGGGTTATTCCTGGCTGTCTGCTCAGAAATAGCTCCTGGCAGGTATGGGGGACCATATGGGACACCGGGATTCGAACCAACCACATTTGGTCCTGGATCAGCTGCTTGAAAGGCAAACACCGCTGTGCTATTTCTCCGGGCCCCATATAATTTTTTAAATTTCTTTTAATTTTTATTTTTCACAGCATTATTTATGGTACATAGTGACTATGAATGAGGGGCACTCCCACCCAGTGCTGTCCTCCCTTCACCCAGTTTTCAGCATGCATCTCATATCTCCCTCCCTTTTCCCCCAGAATACTAGTGCAACTGATCTCCACTTTATAGCTTGTTGTAGTTTGTCTATTCTGTTGTCATTTGTGATAAAAAGGATAAGAAGAAAAAAGAAAAAAGAAAGGAAAAAAAGGAAGAGAGAAAAAAGTGGCCGCAACTACCAAAAAAAGAAAGAGAAAAAGAAGAAAAAATGCACCCAGTTAATGAGAAAAGAAAAAAAAATCACCAAATAATAATCACAGGAGTGAAAATCGAAGAGAAAATTGGAGGAAAGAAGGAAAATAAAGTCAAAAACTAACACATCAAAACAAAATAGGAAAAAGAAGGGGTGATGCAGTGGTAGGGTTTGGCGGTCCCTCCTTTTTTTTTTTTTTTTTGTATAGGCACAATAAGCATTGGGGGAGAATGGGAATTCCCGTGGACTAGGAGATTCAGTGCTTCTCCATCCTTGAAGCATACCATCATGGGATCAACCCCTGGCTCCATAGGTGTTCATTACTTCATCCCAAGGGCTTTGTATGTGGTGCCAGGAAACTTTCCTCTCAGTTGTGGGTGAGACAACGAGGCCACTGTATCCAGCATTCTTGGCATTTGTACAGGTCCTAGGACAGGGTCTAGGTTAGAGTCTTTACGATTCTAAAGGTTTTGTTCTACCATTGTTGTGTACAGTCTTCTGTATCAGATGCTCCCTGTTTTAATTCAGTCCCCAATCCGAAGTATGGAATATTATGTATCTACGGGTTCTGCTCAGTCTCTGTTGTTCAAGTTGGGCCTCTGTAATAAGAAATCCTTTTTTTTTTTAAATAAGAGTTCTGGTCCACAGTCTAGGGCAGGGTTTTCCTTATTGGTCCCAAGGATAATTCTGCCCAGTCGCAGCTGTCAAAGTCAGTTTTCTGTACATGGTGCTCTTATTTTTCGCTGTTCAAAAGACAGTACATATTCTGGTTTCCATCCAGTGTTGGGTGAGGTGATAAGATGACTTGGTCTTGGGTCAAGTTGTCATTTCCTCATTGTCATACCATAACTGGTACAAGTTAGTGCCAGAGCTGTGCTATAATTCTCCCAGTGGAGTTGGTTCCTGGAGTTGTTGCCCAGAGCTATATTAGTTCTATATCTGGGATCTGGGGTTTGGAGTTGAACTGACACTGGGCAATCTCCTGGAGACTGGGTTGTATCCACACGACACATGTCCAGGATGGGAGGCACCCTAGTGTTATAAAAAGTGTAAGGTCTTATCCCTAGAAGATAAGATCTTATTTCTGTGTGTATGGTTTCCCCTTATTTACTGTGCCCATACAAAAACATATGGTTTCATATTGGATTGCTGGTGCTATTCTGGGTAAGGATGACTGGTTATACTCACACTTTCTGTGGTCCGTTTTTGATCTGCCATTTTACCCCAGGTAAGGCTTTAGTACCAAGCAACACCAAAAATGATAATGATAGCAAAAATATGAATACATTAAAATAGAACAGATAAATAAACCTGTGTTTAAAAAGAAAAAGAAAGAAAACAAAGGTATTTGAAGACAACAGGTGATAATTGAGTTTTGAGATTGTTTTGCAACATTATGGAACCCTATATTGTCCTTGAACTAGGGGTTTTGCTGAAGCTGATTCCGGTATCATGCAATAGTCCATAGTTTGATGGAGGTGAGAGGGGCCACCAAGCATAGGTCAGCGGACGTGTTCATTGTAGTTCTTTGTTGAGGCATGAGATGGGGACCGAGAGGGTGTCTTTCAATGAGGAGCTGGATGGTGGTCTGTTGGGACAGAATGTCAGTCTTGATGTCTACCCAGTTAGGAACAGAAAAAGAAAGGGGGGGGGAACAGCTTTCCTGGCATGTGTGCTCTGCTGGGTCCAACTGTGGTCTCCCTCTCCAGTTTGAAAATCGAAAGGGGAGGGGTTTCCCTTCTCCGCCAGCCCCCCAGGGCCCGAGTTGCCAGGGCCGGTCATGAAGACCCACCTGGCGTGGGGGGGGGTGTAGTAAAATAATAAAGCCTTAGAATGGCTTGGCTGGTTGAATGGAGGTCTTTCTCCTCTGGGTCAGAACAACGTGTTTCCAACCCCCTTCAGCCAGTGGGTCTACAGTTCCAGGTAGCAGCGAGGAAATTATCCACAGACAGATTCCAGGAGATATCAGCTTTATTCTTGCCCTATTAACCACATGTGTGGCCTATAAACCATTTACGCTGGATCCCTGCTTTATACCTTGTCCCTCAGTCATCTCCTCTCCATCAATCTTTCTTGTTCAATCTCTTTCCAAACTTCTCCTCAGACCTTTAAACTGTCATAGATCCAACTGGGCACAAACCAGAAACCAACAAGAGAAAGCTCTTCTCCTCTGGGTCAGAGCCCTTAAGTACCTTCATCAGGCCCCTCCCAGGAAATGGGCAGGGTCTGCAGGTCAAGTTACATGTCATCTCCGGTTCCCAAGACCCCACCCATAAATGGGCGGGTCTCAGGTACTCTGGGGTGGAGCTACAGGGGCGGTGTCTCAATCTCCTGGACCAAGTATTCAGTCCAGGAGGTCTGTGGCCCGCTGTCTGCCCAGAGATCCTGACACACCAGAAAAAAAGAGGGATGGCTTTCCTGGCATGTGCGCTCTCCCTAATATAATTTTTATGTTGGAAAGAATCCTGTCAACACAGATATTTTTCTTCCCTTATTTATTTACTTATTTATTTATTTATTTTTGGTTTTGGAGCCACACCCAGCAGCACTCAAGTATTACTCCTGGATATGCACTCAGATATTTCTCCTGGTAGGCTGGGGAACCATAAAGTATGCCAGGAATTGAACCTGGGTCTGTCCCAGGTCAGCTGCATGCAAGGCAAATGCCCTATCTATGTTCTATCTCTCTGGCCCCTCTCCCTTTCTTTAAATACTAGGGATATCTTGGAGGGGATTTCTACCTCTTATTTCATATTGGAGGTTCCAGGTTGTAAGAATATCAATGCAAAACTTCACAGGAAAAAATCATATTAATGGAGTGGCTCATATGGACCAAAGTTCCATGGGAACACTCTTTTATCGTTTCTGAAGTATTTCCCATAGATAATTTTGAAATGCGGTTTGGATAGACGATTAGGTTAGAAGAGAGATATAAATTGTAAGCAAGGATAATAGCTTTGTTTACTCCTTGTTTCCCCTAGAATCAGGTGGATGTTACTATAGATTTTGTGGGATTTTACATAGTTCACTCACAATTTGAAGTTCATATATTTGTATTCATAAAGTGTATCTAGTATATTAATGATTTTTCTGATTATAATAGTGCTAAACGAGAGTCATAATAGTTTTGCTATTATTTTATTATTTTCACATAGTTATACTTCATTGACTGTAGCATTAGCTATTATTTTGTGAATAATTGGGGAAACTCTGTCAATTATTATTATAATATACTACTATCATCTTAGTTTCATAATTATGAAAGTATAAATTAAGACCCTAGAGTCTATAAAATATGGCAATAATTGACAAGCTTGAATATCTTGTATTCTTAAATACCTACTCTATAAACTCCAACTTTTTCTTTTTTTGTTTTGGACTATTGCTTACCCTGGCTCTGCATTCAAGAGTCACTTCTGGTAGTGATTGGGGGACTTTATGGGATGCTGGGATCAAACCTGGGTCAAGTGTGTGCAAGTTAGGTGCCTCACCTAAAATATAATTTCCCTAGTCCTATAAAATCTTTTAACATAGATTATCTTAATTGTTTCTTAACAATTTTTTTACAGCTATCTTGGCTGTCTTATCTATGTCTTAGTCATAGATATATCTTTTTGAAAAATGCCTGTTCCCATAGTATAAGTCCTCCCACCTGGCCATTTCAACATTTCAATGTTAAATCACCGAGGGCAGAAACACAAAATCTTAGACTTTACAAGTCAGTGAGACATGATTCTAGCATACTCTAAGTAGTTCTTATTATTATTCTTATTCTACAGAGAAGGTGTCTGAGGCTTAAAAATGTCAGATCAATTGTTGAAAGCCAGATAGCTAGTAAGTACTAATATTGGCCACCTCACCAGCATATCCTCATAAAATCCTCACTAATAGGAGATTGCTTATTATGGATACAGAACCTGAAATCATTCTTACAAATATATACTCTGATGAACAATCAACTTCAGCTGACCTCCAATTTCCAACAGGTGGAACTGGAACTCTTTCTTATGGGAGAGGTAAACAACCAAGTCTTGTTTTCACATAATCACTAGACTTCTCTTTCCTCTTCAGGTTGGTGAAGGAGGTACAGTCACTGCTTCAGATGTATAAAAACTGTCAAAACTGGGAAATCAGCTATGAGCATCAGGAACATAAATCAAGATTCTATTTGTGCTTAGATGGATTAATAAATCATTTCTGATCACAAAAGAAAATTAAAACCTCCTTCTTCATCTATCTTTCCCTCATTCCAAAAACATTTTATTAAGCTATCCAATAGAGGCCAACCTGATGAAGGTATAGCAGCATTAAGTTTATCTCTTGGAGACCAACATAAGATTAGATCGGTTGGTTCTTTTGAGTCCAGCAAGATGTAACAAAATTTATGATGTCTTTGAAAAGATGTTGTCACTAGCTTGAGTGAATATCTCATATGAGGAGTATAGAGATTCCCAAATCTGCAAGCTCACTGATCTGGGATACAAATTCCACATCTGTGCACTTGTCATTACTTAGCTCTTTGACTTTGCTTGTAGGGAGAAAATTGTATCCAGATGGGAATTTGTCACCTGACTACTCTAATAGTGTGCTACAGTTAATTTATTTCTTTGCAATCATGACCTGTCTCCTTTTACTATGCCTGACTACTTCTCTACTAGCCTACAGGCATGTGTCACATTCTCAATGGTCTGATCCCCTTGTAAGAACAGCACCAGACACACCAGGGGTTGACTTTCTGAGCAGCTGCCAGCTGGGGAAGTCATTAATGGAAATATTCATCCATTGAAACAGTGCCAAATAGCAGGCATTTTTGTGAAACCCTTGTGGCTTTCAGGGGACAAATTACTGCTTATGAATAAGGGACACCACAGTATTTGTAGAAGCCAAGGTGTTGCATGTGATAGTAGTAGCTTCTCCATCCATGAAAATAGTCTCCTGAATTTGGGATCTCTAAAACTTAATAAGAGTTTGTGGGGGAAATCCCTACTATTTTGTGTCAATATATTGTGATTTGGGTTTTAGCCACAGATATATCTTTTTGAAAAAAATACTTTTCCAGTTCTAGAAAGAAGACGTCAAACTATATGGTCTTGTGTTCATTGGGAACAAAGGCCATATAAAAATTGTGTTCATTGGAGAACAAAGGCCATATAAAAATTTGAAGAAAGATGTAATGACTGTCTTAATGGCTTTAGTGGTTGTGCACTCATCACCAACTGTAAGTTTCAGCAGGCAGGTTGAGTAAAATGAGAAAAGTTGAGCTGTCCTTATGTGGTCATTAAGATGGATCAAGGAATTAGAAAGTCTGTCAAGAGAAAGGACCAGGAGTTAATATTTAACTTTCTGGGATGCTATTAAACACCGCATTATACCCAAACATAAGAAAAGCTTTTGATCTGTTACCTCTCGAGTGCACTTGCTTAGTTTGTCCTTTCATTAGGAAGATTATTTTTTTCTCAGTCTTCTTTTTAGCTATCATCCTTTACAAATAATTTATTAGATGTTTATCACCCCTGAACCATGGAAGCCATCTATGAAACAACCAAGGTTGTCTATAACATCATCTGGAAGCAATCCTCTACCAGGAAAGACCCTACCTCTGCTCTGACATTGACTTACTCAAAAGAGACTTCCCTTAACACCGAGAAAGCTTAACAACAACAACAACAACAACAACAGCAACATGCTTTCAGGACAGGGCTCTCTGCATTGCCCTCTAATTGTGAGATGAAACTAGAGGATGCTCCACATCATCCTGACTTCCACGTAGAGTATGCAGATTCCAGGATCTTTAATACAGAAACCTGACACCAACAACAGCAACTGTGTGAAAAATAAAAATGTATTGGCACTACAGACAATGACTTAGATTGGACAACCTAGTATGCCTAGATTTGGAGTCTAGAGTTGGTCTTATGACAAAAAACTTCAGGGGTAGGGTCTCCTTGTATTTAGGCCAAGGCTTTTTCCTTTCCATGTCCCCCATATTTTGGCGGGCCTATGCAAACGACAATTGCCACTCTAACATCACTTTTACTGTGCTCCTTTGACTCTAATCCTTAAAATAAAACACTTAAACTTTTGAGGTTAACTTAAACTAATATGCATATGCATGTAACTGTAAAAAAATACCATGCCTTCAATGTTTAAGAAGTTACAGAAATTTTATGGTTTTAGATTGCTTTTGTATACTGCTAAGAAATGTTATAATGTACTACAATTTGGGGAAATGAAGGACAAAGTAATTGTGCATGGGTTCTGTTTTATTTTTCTTAATGTTTTTTGGCTGAAAGTACAAAATGAAGGTGTCAGCAGGGGATTTCTTCTGAGAATTCTGTTTATGGGTTATTGTCTTCCCACTGTAACTTTACCTTGTCCTTTCTATTTGCATCTTTGTTCTCATAATAAAAAATAATTAAAATATTTAACAAAAGGAAAAGAAGATGTGAGGGATCATTTTTCTCCAACTTTAAGCTGTACTATAAAGCAGTAATATTAAAACATCATGGTATTGGAATAAAGACAGACCCTTAGATCAATGGACTATTCTTGAATATTTATATATTAAGCCATAAGTTTCTGATCAATTAATTTTTGATTAAGTAGCAAGAAATACAAAGTGAAGCAAAGTAAGTCTCTTCAACAAGTGGTGCTGGGGAAATTGGTCAATTACATGCAAAAAATGAACTCAGACTACAGCTTAACACCATGTACAAAGGTTGTCAAGATGAATTAAAGATCTTGATATCAGGGTTGAAACTATAAGGTATATAGAAGAAAATGTAGGCAGAACACTTTATGACATTGAAGCTAAAGGCATCTTCAAGGATGAAACACCATTGGCCAACTAAACAAATGGGACTACATTAAACTCAAAGGCTTCTGTTTTTCAAAGGACATAGTGGCCAGGATACAGAGGCTACCCACAGATTGGGAGAAACTTTTCATTCAATTACCATTAGATAAGGGTTAATATCTAAGATAGACATGGCACTGATGGAACATTTCAAGAAAAAACCAATCTAACTCTATCAAAAACTGGGGAATAGGGGCCAGAGAGATAGCATGGAGGTAAGGCATTTACCTTTCATGCAGAAGGTCGGTGGTTCGAATCCTGGCATCCCATATAGTCCCCGGAGCCTGCCAGGAGCGATTTCTGTGCATAGAGCCAGGAGTAATCCCTGAGTGCTGCTGGGTGTGACCCCAAAAAACAAGCAAACAAACAAAAAACAAAAACTGGGGGGAAGAAATGAATAGACTTTTCCTCAGAGAAAAAATGCTCCTCATCACTAATCATCAGGGAGATGCAAGTCGAACCAACAATGTGGTATCATCTCACACCCAGAGACTGGTACACATCACAAAGTACTAGAACAACCAGTGCTAACATGAATGCAAGGAGACAGGGAGTTTCATTCACTGCTCATGAGAGTGCAGATTGGTCCAGTCATTCTGGTAAACAACATGGTTATTCCTCAAAATACTGAAATCAACCTCACATATGGTCCAGCAATACCAGTTCTAGGGACACATCCCAGGATTAAAAAAAAACACAATACAAAAATGTCCTCTGCTCTACTATATTTATTGCAGCATTACTTACAATCGCGAGAATCTGAAAACAACCCAGATGCCCGACAACAGAAGAGTGGTTAAATAAACCGTGGTGTATAATAAACCGTGGTGTATAATAAACCATGGTGTGTGTATGTGTGTGTGTTTGTGTAAATGGAATTCTAGACAGCCATTAAGTTAATGAAATTATGAAAGTTGCCTATACATAGATGGACATGGATATTATGCTGAGTTAAATGTGTCAAAGGGAATGGGACAGACACAGAATAATCTCACTCGTTTGTGGGATATAAGAAAATGAAGAGAAATTTTGGTTATAATATTCAGAGTCAATAGAGATGAGGATCAAGAGAACCAGTCCATGGTAGGGAGCTTGCCAGAAAGAGTGGTGAGTGCACTTAGAGAAGAGTCTATTAGTGACATTTAAGAAGCCCTACCATTAGCAATAGTTCAACCAGGAGGTCAGATAGAAACAGAAGGCATCGGTAGAGAGAAGGTATACTGGCTAATAGTTATACACATTTTATGACTGAAACCCAACAATGAACAATTTTGTAATCTCAGTGCTTTCATAAAGCAATTAATAAAAAAAGAATTATAAAAGTAAATTTAAATGGATGGCATTTGTAGAAGTATGAAAACTGAATTTTATGAACTATAATGTTTTGAACTGAATCATCTTGAATTACAAAGAATTTCATGACTAAATTTCAGTAGTATAAAGCTTCACACAAATCCCTTCACCAGTGCCAACATTCTTCCAACTATGTCCCCAGTTTACTGTCTACACTCCTCCACCTGGCTTTATGACAGACATTTTCCCCCTTCACCATTGTCCTAGTATTCCCTTCCCTAACTTATTCCCTGATCCTTCCCCACCTCCATCCCAGTGAAAAGCTTCCTACTGAAGAGCAATTCTCCTGCTCTTTCTTTTTTTTGGAGGATTTAATATTTCTCAAAGCAATTTCTTTATGTTCCACATACAAGAGAAAACCTCTGAAACTGCTACTCTCTTCTGATTTCACTCAGTATAATATACTCCAGATCCATACACATAGTAGGAAGTGTATGATTTGCTGAGATATGATTAGTAGAGATCATATGACTTCCAAGTCTTAATCTTAGTCTCCAGAATTCCTAAATCAGACATTGATAGAATATATGAGATGTCTCCTGATTGGCTTCTTGGTTGGCCTGCAGACAATCAGTTTATTCACTTGACACCCCAAATCAGGATCTAAGCAATTGGACATTCTTGCAACATGGGCTTTGTTGCCACACCTTATTCCCAGAAACTGCTTATGAACCTATTCTTCATGTCCAGGACTTTTTTTTTTCAATGAATTCAGGTACTGTTCCCCTACCTTTTTGTATTTCTGGAAGTCCTGAAAAGACACTCCACAAAAGCATTATTAGGACTAGTGCTTGGAATTCGTAGATCACATGCCCCCAGTTGTGCCATGTGATAACTTCAGGAATTCTTTCTTTCTTTCTTTCTTTCTTTCTTTCTTTCTTTCTTTCTTTCTTTCTTTCTTTCTTTCTTTCTTTCTTTCTTTCTTTCTTTCTTTCTTTCTTTCTTTCTTTTCTTTCTTTCTTTCTTTCTTTCTTCTCTCTCTTTCTTTCTTTCTTCTTTCTTTTTCTTTCTTCTTTCTCTCTTTTTTCTTTCTTTCTTTCTTTCTTTCTCTTTCTTTCTTTCTTTCT
>PVKC010031769.1:0-14419 GCA_004027635.1 Crocidura indochinensis | reverse complement strand
TCTCCCTCTCTCACTCCTCCCTCACTCCCTCACTCTCATTCTCACTCATGCTCTCACTTTTTGTCCTTTCTTATTAGTGCTCAGGGAACCTTGTGTAATGCTGGGATTGACCCTGGGTTGACTGTGCAAAACAAACACCTTACCCATGTGCCATCTCTTCGAGCTCTGCTTTTGTCTCTGTAGAACTTATCCAGCAGGCAGCAACATTCTGTTGGAACATCTGAAAGATGGAAAGAGGACTTGCTCCTGAATGCCTATGAGCAGCTTCCACCAAAAATCCAGAAGGAGACTTCCAGAAGAAAACAGGTAGAGCGCACAGCATACGATCTAAACAGTGAGGTCAGACTGGTTTCCGGGTACAGGTTGACTCTGGTCTCATAAAGCTAAGAGAAAAAAGCAACCTCTTGTTTTATATTGTGGCACTTATAGTCTATCTGACCTCTGTATTAAAGTATTATAGTCTATCTACCCTGTTATAGCTCTTATAGTTTATATGATCCATTATATTATAGCGCTTATAGTTATGTTATAGTACTTATAGTTTATCTAATCTGTTATAGTGCGAACATCTTAATAGGTGGCATTGATCACCTTATCTCACAGAGGTCTCTCCTTTTCTGTCTTACGCTTTCCCAGCCTTGTTTCCTTCTCAATATACAACATAATTTGTGGTGATTTATTTCTCTGTTGTCTGTCATCTGTAAACCTCAGGCAACAAGGCCCCAAACCTGTTTTCCTGGGGTGTAGTCAGTGCAGGGCCTCCTACCAATGAATCTCTTGCTAACCACATTTTGAATGAATGAATGAATGAATGAATGAGTCATTCAAAGTATTCAGTCAGACATCACTTAGATATCGGCCATTATTTAGGTAGTAAATACCACAGATGCAGCTCAAGCGACATATCACACCCCATTTGGGCAGCTGGCACAGAGCACAATGCCATTGGACAACACAAGCCACTGGTGGATTTTGGCGGGGCATGGAGGATGATCCTCGCCCGAGTGTGATCAGTGTGATCTGAGCTATGGTGTGTCCTCCTGCTGACCTGTCATCATCCTTCACTTTAGATCAGTCCCTTCTCACAAGAGAAATAATCTCAGAGAATCCAGCCTATAAGGGAGACACAGATTTACATATTCACCCTGAGAGTCTGACCATCACTGGGTCCAAAGTGCTGCTTTGTAGCATTTGTCGTCCTTCTGAAGATGGTCAGGCATGCCCACCCTGATCATTCTAGCCTCAAACTCTCTGACTTCTGCTGCAAACTCATTTTCTCAAACCTTCCATACTGAAGACAGAAGCTGCCCTGTGGTAACAAATCCACCGTGGCTCAGTTTTTAAGAACTGGTGCCCATCGAGGCACAGGATGAGGACACCCACTTTTCTAGCTTGCTGATCTTGGCATTCTGCACCCCTTGGGCTACACCTTATGGTTGTGACCAGTGAGGGTCCCAGAGTGGGCTTAAATTCTTTAGAGCCCATAATTGGATTTTTCTTACTGTTTTTGAAAGCGGAGAGTAAGTTTTATTTTTAGTATAGCAAAAAGAGTCCAGAAACAATCCTCAATTAGCACAGTGCTTCAGAAGTAGGTGACCCCACCCCTAAAAGGATCACTGGAGCAGCCAGGGATAGGTAGTGGCCTTCGGGGCTGCGAGGGTACTATGCTTTCTGTCCATCCGCTAGAAGACAGAGCAAGTTCCACTATTGGGGTTACTATGTAGGCAAGATTGATTTGGGAAAATGAGATTTAGGGGTTTTTTTATGGGGGGGTGAGAGGTATGGCTTAAACTCAGCAGTGCACAGGGCTGACTCCTGGCTCTGCATTAAGGGATCCCTACCATTGGGGCTCCAGGAACCAAATGGGATGCCAGGAATAGAACTTCAACCCTGTGCAAGACAGCTACCTTCCCCCAGTACCATTTCTGTGGCCCCAAGCTTTAGCTTTTTGCTGTGTAACATTTCCAAATTTTATCTAAAGCAAGTAAATAAATAACTTACTTATTATTTATTAAGAACTGGTCCCACACATTTCCTAGATAGAGGCAGTGAATCCACTGGAATCATTTTTTTCTTTTTTTGTGTGTGTGTTTTTTAACTCATAACTTATAATAGCCCTATGAAGCATTCTCAATTCTCATTATTTGTGGTAGTTCTGGATGTGCAATTTATGCAAACCTGGAATTAGCTAATACCCAACCACTGCTTTTAGGGAGGTTAAATTTCTGTGAGACCTTTCACACAGTTAGAACAAAACCATGTCTTATATGAGTTAACTTATGAGTTATTGGTAACTCATAACTGTGAGTTATTGAGTTAACAGTAAACTTAACATTGGGCAATTTTACCCTGGTAACTGGACTTTCTAATAGGTTTCTGATGAGCATCCATCAGCACCGAAAGCAGAATCTCAGACTCTTCTGACACTTCAGTCTGGAGCAGATCAAGAAAAAGACAAGAAAGAGGTTGGAATGACAATGCTTTGGAATATCGCGCATTTATAGTATAAATAGTATAGCTTCATAGGGCTATTAAATTTAAACTTTTTTAAGCACCTATGATTTAATGTTTCTTTATATTAATCATGAGATCTGAATTAGTGATTTTCTCTATGTAGCATTATTTGCCCAGAATATAATTAAAGTAAGAATTTTTATTTATAGCCATTATTTGTTTGCTATAACTTGATAACTCGTGGCCGAGCTCAGTGGACCATATCAAACCCCCATGCAATGCAAGTACCTTACCTTCTGTACCAAACCCACCTACAATGCAAGTACCTTACCCTCTGTACTATCCTTCTAGCCCCTGGTTTTAGCTCTTTAAAAAAACTTAAATCAGGGTAGGGCATTTGCCTTGCACGTTGCTGACCCAAGTGTGATCCCTGAACACCACCAGGAATGACCCCTGAATGCAGAGCCAGGAATAAGTAACCCCTGAGTTACTTTGCTGACCCAAAACCCAAAACAAACAAACAAACAAAAAGAAGGCAAAAAAACCCTCTTAAATATAAACTTAGTTTATATGAATCGTCTTTAGTATTGACTAAATGAAAATATTTTCCACATTTGATTCTGTAGCAAACTCTGATACAAATGAAATGTGCTGAATTAGTAACACATGTTATCAAGTGATAGATTTGAAGCTTTTTTGTAACATACAGCTGTTGATTACAAATTGATGGATAATTTTTATCAAAAGGGCACAAATTACTCAGTGTCAAAATTGTGTCTGCCCCTTCAGTAGTCTGTGTCCATGAAGAAGCCATAGTGACTCAGAGATGAAGGCAGGTGAATCCTAGTCAGTACTTCTGTTCTGTTTTCTTTCTGCCCTATGGAAGTCGGAAGCTCCCATGTTCCTTAACCCTGTCTGACTTTCCACAGAGTAGGCTAGAATACAGAATGCTTTTCTAGTGTGTTTTAACATGAAACAAAGTGACTTTTGATGTTATAAAATACCTCTCCCATTCTTGATTTTGCAGCATCTTTGTCACTGACTCATCGGAAATACAGGACAAATATAAGTTAGCACATATTTACAACCCCAAATATAATCATTTCCCCAAATATGTTGGCACAAGATCATACCAAGGGCAGACTCAAATCATTTCTTTCTCTGGTTTGCCAGCAACATCTCTTGAAAATCTGACTTGTTCTCTGTATGTGATATCCTGAGTCACTTAAATAGAAGGAAGGAAGTGAAGAATCAATTTCCATGCAACTTCAGTATCATATAGTTTTCTCATCGGTGGCACAAGAATATTTTCCTGCCATGGAAAGTTCCCTGAGCACAGAATTTTAACTATTTTAACTTCTTTCCTTTAGCGTCAAAAGCAGTTCCTGAGATATAGACGGCTTTTTATGGATATTGAAAGGGAACAAGTAAAGGAACAACAAAGACAAAAAGAGTTAAAAAATAAAGTTGAAAGGTAAGTTCTTTGATCTTCATCGAGTGCCATAATGACCAGTTAAGATGGTTTTGGAAACTAAGTTTTGGAAACAATCAAGCAGTGGTTTTGCTTTATAAATCACAGTGAAAAACAAAACTTTCCCTAATTTGATAGGGCTATTAAAAGGTGGTCAAGAGGGTATTTTTTTTGTTGTTGTGATGGATTTTGTTTTCTGCTTTTTTTTTTGGGGGGGGGTCACACCCGGCAGTGCTCAGGGGTTACTCCTGGCTCCATGCTCAGAAATTGCTCCTGGCAGGCACGGGGGACCATAAGGGGCACCGGGATTCGAACCGATGACCTTTTGCATGAAAGGCAAACGCCTTACCTCCATGCTGTCTCCAGGGCCCCGGATTTTGTTTTCTTTTGTTTTGTTTTTGTGTGGTCCTCCCAAGCAATGCTCATAGGGCCATTCATTTCTGGTGATTCTAGGCCTAGACAGGTTCAGCGTCCCTCAGCTCCCTCAGGGTCACACTAGCAATGCTTTGGGGAGGGGGGTGTCATGTGATGCCAGGAATTGAACCAAGCTTATCCACCTGCAAGGCATGTACCTTAACTTCTGTCCTAGCTCTCTGGCCCCCAAGAGTGATTTTTACTCATCTACAGAATATTTTCTCTCTACAAATAGACAAACTTGATTTATAGTCAAGTTCAGCAGAAATGGGGGAAATTCCTGTTGATTTCCTCGCCACCCCAGGACTACCTCTGCCAATATTAATCATCCTATAGACCTATACCCTTGTGATGCCACTTTGTTCTACCTGATACACCTCTGATGGCACATCATTGTCACCCTGTGTTCAGTTTAAGTTAGTTGCCATTCTTCATCCCACCTCTCAACTACACATATCTGATCCTGCTCAGGGTTTACTCCTGATTCTGCACTCAGGTATCTCTCCTGATGGAACTCAGGGGTATATCTGTGGTGTGGGGGTTGGAACACGAGACAACCACATGCACAGGAAGAAAGAGCCCTTTTCTTCAGGCTGTCATTCCAGTCTCCAGGGTTCACTCTTGACGTTTGCTCATTTATGAATTAGAACAAATGTATAATGACAAGCATCGACCATTGTGGTTTTCCTGCTCTAAGCATGCTTTGTGCTTTGCTGTGTGCTCTGTCCCTCCCCCTAACTCTTATAAATCCCCCATCTTTTTACTGTCTTTATAATTTAATGTTTCCAGAATGTCATACAGTCGGCACTTTGCTTGTTTTCAGAGTCATTACACATCGTTTTCTCGTTTCAGTAACCCCTATTTTTAGGTCATCTGAATTATTTTTTCATTTTACAAGAGAAATGAGCTGTAAAGAGGTTAAGTAATTTGCCAAAGATTAAGACTGTATTTAGTTTGTGGCAGAACTGGGATTCAGCCCTGGATTTATTTGGTTTCTTCACTTAACCTCTTTGGAAATCTGTAACCTGGTCTCTCACGTAGGCTAGAGATGGGATGCAATGAAGAAGTGGATTCAGACTATGAGATAGAATTGATAATATTTGTAATAGGGCCCACAAGAATGGTACCAGGGATTGGGGGAGCCACTCCCAGCAATGCTTGCCTGATGGTGCAGGCCCTGTGGTTCAGGATGTACCTGGTGCACACTGGTCATGCTGGTAGGGAAAGAGGTATGTGATGCTGGCAGTAGAACTCGGGCCTTTTCTGTTTGTTTTTTGGGGCCACACCTGGAGGTGCCCAGGGCTTATTCCTGGCTCTGTATTCAGGGATCACTCCTGGTGGGACAAGCACCCCACCCATTCAGGGCCTCTGATAAGCTGGGCTGGGCATCAGGAGCCATATCCTTGACCTCTCAGAATTGATAAGATTCAGGCCTGCTTAGAATTCTAGGCTCTATGGCTTGAGTTACAATAAAGGGTAGGCTTATTTGCTACGAATTGGGATTTGCAGTGCTTCAAGGAAGTACAAGCAGAGGATACAGTCAGAAATGTGATTTTTATAGGCTTCAGACATTATAAAGGAAGAATACTATAAGACTCAGGAAATGGGAACACTGAAAGAAAAAGGATCACCAGGCAAAAATTTTGACTCTTAAGACATTAGACATTAATCATGGTATAGCAAAGAGGACGATTTCTTCCATGCCCTTGAGAACTTTGTCCCACAAATTACAGCTTTAGACCTGAAACAAAACCCTTTTTTTTTTTTTTGGTTTTTGGGTCACACCTGGCAGTACTCAGGGGTTACTCCTGGCTCCATGCTCAGAAATTGCTCCTGGCAGGCACAGGGGACCATATGGGGAACCGGGGGATCGAACCGCGGTCCGTCCTAGGTTAGCGCAGGCACCTTACCTCCAGCGCCACTGCCCAGCCCCCAAAACCCTTTTTTTTAAAGTTAACTTATTTATTAATAGGTTGGTTTTTGGGCCACACCCAATGATGCAGGGTTACTCCTGGCTCTGTGTTCAGAAATCGATCCTAGCAAGCTCGGGGGACCATATGGGATGCTGGAAATCAAACTGGTTCTATCCCAGGTCAGCTACATGCAAGGCAAACGCCTTACCACTGTGCTATCTCTCTGGCCCTAAATTCATTTCTTAATCATATGCTACATAACTTTTTATTTGAAAGCATTGATGTTGGAAAATGTCAATGATTTCTCAACAAGAAAACCCAAAAAGGGTTTGGGGAGATAGTACAGTGGGAAAACGTTGCTTTGCATGTGTCCGACCTGGGTTTGATCCCCAGAACTTCAATCAATGGTTCTTCAAGCCCTGCCACGAGTGATCCCTGAGCACAGAGCTAGGACTTAGAAACACAGCTGAATGTGGCCCAAACCCTACCTCCCCTCCCAAAGAAAATGCTTAGAGTGAAAGAAGATAGCCCTTATTTTTGATTCTAGGTCTTATTTTATCCATTTCTACCAGAAATTGGTGGTATGTCCTACATGGAAAATGATTGAGTTTTTGAGTTGGAATAATAAAAAAATAAATCTTCAATGCATTTTGCCTGTGATAACTTTAGTATTCCTTTAATCATGATATAGTCACATCAAAATATATATTGATGTCAGCTTTTGTTTGGTCAGGCAATTATCCATCGTAGCAACTTTATTAATTTCTAATGTTGTAAATTCTCACTTCTTTTTACCAAGATCCAAATTAGTTTCAGAAAACCTTTTGGCATAATCTGAGCTATACACAACTATAATTATATTCATATCAGTGCTTTGGGAATAGAAACAGCATACTGACATATCGATTTCAGGTCTGTTGTATGTCAACTAAGTTATATTTGTGTAAGAGGTATAAAAGACATTAGAAAAAATTAATTTTAGAATAATTGTTTATATAAACGTTTTATGGGGGAGGCCACATCTGCCAGTACTTAGGGCTTACTCCTGGCTCTGGATCATTCCTGGTAGGACTTGGGAGACTGGAGTTATGGGGAGCAAACCTAGGTTGGCCTTGTAAAAAGCAAGTGCCCTCCCCACTGTACTGTCTCTCCTACATCTGACGTTTTATGCTCTGTGTGAGACTGTTTGGCAATGCCTCTTAATCTGAGTTTAACAAAAATTTTAGGTTCTCTTTTCCAGGGAAATACCTCAAAAATTACTGAGTGGAATTGTTAGGTTGTCAGGCTGGTCAGTAGGTTTTGATCTGGGGAACCCTCAATACCAAAGCTAGGACTTTCTCAGTTACCAGTGACTGAGTGATATTCCTGCCACACCTGGGGAAAGGTGTATAGTCAGGAATGGAAAATGCTTTTGCTTGAGTACTCTGACCTTTTTTGAGAGGGAGGTGTTGGAGATTGTTTGGGGGCACCCATGGCCATGCTCAGGACTTTCTCATGATTCTGTGCTCAAAGATCACTTTTGGTGGGACTCAGGGAACAATATTGCTTTGCTGGGGATAGAACTGGAGGTATAATGCAATTGCCTAAACCATTGCACTTTTCCTTTGGCCCCCCAATTCTGTCAGCCTTGAAGTATTTTACCCTCTTGAATGAGCAGTGCTGCTCCCATTGAGAGTGTATGTATATGACGTATTAAGTGCCTGTAGATCATGACTGGTCTTAGAGACATCTCGTGGAGTAATTGATCAGTCTTATAGCACATTGGCCTAAGTGAGGCGGCTGGAACTAGACTGATATTAGCTCTTTGGAAATGAATGAGAAGGGCAAGAGGGGAAGGAACTGATTTTTAGCATTTTTCCTATTCCTACGCCTAAACTACCAACCATTGACAAAGCAATGACATTTTGCTTAGCTTAGCATTTGCTGCTACCAGAGATTAGTCTGGAAAATTGTTTTATTAACTCGGATTTTTTGTTGTTATTCAGTTGACTTTATATAAATTTCAGCATTGAATATAAACCAGATTATTTACAGAAAGTTCTTTTTCAGGTTGTTTTTATTTTTCCTACCACCGGTGGCTTGTTGAACAGACAAATATGTCTTCAAAATACTCTACTGGTTCTCTTTGGAATAATATCTTGTGCATGCAGACAAATCCCTTGCCAAGAAAATCTGTGATCTTAGGCCCATCTTTTCCAACTGCAGTGTTTTACTTCCTTCACACATTCTAGTTTATGAAAGCAAAGTGAAATATATTTTAAGGGCAATTGTACTATGTGCATCACCTGTGCTAGCCTATTCCCCTGTTACCTTTCTCACATTCTTAGCACACTGCCTTATCTGTTTTTAAACATTGATTTTTCACAGGTGTGAAATGATTTCTGTACCCAAGTTTTAGCACTGAGTTTTTTTTTCCGCCTCAACTCTCATGACCACCATATCATAAAAGCTCCACTTCTGTCCTATCCTCTTTGAGGAATTCTCAGTCAAACTTTGTTGTAGCCCAGGGACTAAAGGCAAACATGGGAGCGTGCTTGTAAGAAAACTCTTGTTTGAAGTGGCACTGCTGCCCTCTTCTAGAAGCTGTCAAGACTGGGAGAGACAAAATTCCACTCACAGTTCCTCACCTTTGTAGGATGACTTCTTGATTTTAAACAAACCTGTGTTAACCTGACTAAAAGGAAGCCCAGAGTTCTCCGGGGGTCAAATCCTGTCATAAATGAACAGAAGCCCAGAGTTTTCAGCGTCATGCTCTATTGAAGAGGTGTGAGTTGAATTTGCCTCACGCCATGGTTCATAAGACAATAGCTTTTTTGTTTCAAAGTAATTTTTAGTCCCTGACATTATCGGCATGTTCTTAAGTTCTAGTCTTGAATCAGTTCTATTTTTGAACAAAAGGTCTTGACTCACGTTTTCTGATTCTGACTGTGCACATTAAAAGTGTAACCTTTGGTATTTATTTACACACACGCACAACTACCACTGTAGTGAAAATGCTAAGCAATCGCTCCCCAAGTTTCTTCAGTCTCCTCATGTCCTTGGTAGTTTTTTCCCCTCCCACTCCCCGTCCTCTTCTCCTCAGGTCACTCCTGACTTACTTTCTGCCTGACACTATAGATTAGTGCAACCACACAGCAAGCATTCATGTGTTCGGCTCCTTTACCACACTTTAATTAATTATTTGGGAAAGTCATCCTTGATGTTGTATTATCAAAAGCTTTACTTTATGACTGCTGAAACTAATCCCTTTAGAGCTATGTGTTCATCAGTTAGCCAATTTCCAGTCACCAGCTTGGTCGCTGACGAGCCCCATATGACAACATTCCCTCTCGACCATTTCTATCCAGACTTGGTGTGTGGTAGGCTGTAATTGTCTAGGATTATGTCCTTGTATTCTCTGCTTGTTAGAAGATAAAGAAACCACTGACAGACATTTCTCAGGTGATATCTGTTGTTAAGTGAGGCGCGGCTGAACCATTTGTCTAGACATTCATTTGGATTGTTTGCAGTTTTAGCTATTAGAGGTAAGCTATTGTGAGAATTCTCATAGAAACCCCTACGTAGATATCGTTGCCTTTATTTTTTGAGTGAGTTCCTGGGAACGGAATGGTAGAATTATAAAGTAGATATATATATTTCATTTGTTAAAGTGACGGAAGACTTTGCAAAGGTGGTTTGCACCATTTTATATCAACACCAGCAGTATAGAACATGTAAGTTCCTCTGTTCCTTATAAGTACCTAATACAGCCAATCTTTGAATTTGACCACTTGAGAAGGGATGTAGGTCTCTCATTGTGGTTTTAGTTTATATTTCCTGAATAAATAAAGATGTTGAATGTCTCTTTTAAATGTCTATTTTTCATCTCTGTGTCATTTTGGCCAAGTGTCTAGAGGTAACTCTAAACTAATACTAGGCCATAAAAATGCTTTAAAGGTAGCTGAGGTGATAAGTAGTTGGGTTCTCAATAGCAGACGCAAGGGAAATGAAAGGAAAAAAGTATATAATTGGGATTCTGTACGTTTCTTACTAAATTCGCTTTAGCAGAAACAGAATACATTTTAATTCCATTCAAAATATTTTCTAACTTTTCCCTTTCTCATTTTAGATCATGGCATTCTTTAGAAGTGTATTATTTAATTTCCAGACATTGGGCATTTCCCAAGGATTTTTGGTTTTTGGTTTTTGGGTCACACCCGGCAGCACTCGGGGGTTACTCCTGGCTTTACTCTCAGAAATCACTCCTGGCAGGCTCAGGGGACCATGTGGGATGCCGGGATTCGAACCATTGTCCTTCTGCATGCAAGGCAAACACCTTACCTTCATGCTATCTCTGGCCCCTTCACAAGGATTTTTCTGTTAATGATTTTTTATTTAGTTCTGTTGAGGTCAGAGAACAATATGCCATGTAAGACTTTTGAATCCTTTTGGATTTATTAACACTTGTTTCATGGCTCCGAATATGTTTAATTTGGTAGATGTGCAAAGTTCAATTACCTTGCACTAGCAGGATGTGTATTTTGCTGTCCTATACTGTATATTCTTCACAATATATACTATACTGTATATTCTACGAGGGTGTTTCAGAAGAATGTCTGTGAAGTCTAGTTTGTTGGTGACATTGGCTGGATTTACTGTATCTTTGCCATTTCTCTTACCATTGAAAACGTGGCCTGTAATTAGAAAATAGTGTCTTCACTAGTTTATTTCATCTATTTGGCTTTTAATTTTTTTTAACTAAAGATTGGTGGGGCCCGGGAGATAGCATGGAGGTAAGACGTTTGCCTTTCATGTAAAAGTTCATCGGTTCGAATCCCGGTGCCCCATATGGTCCCCCGTGCCTGCCAGGAGCAATTTCTGAGCACGGAGCCAGGAGTAACCCCTGAGCACTGCCGGGTGTGACCCAAAAAAAAAAACAAAAATAAAAAAAAAAATAAAGATTGGTAGGAGGACCCCCACCCAACTCTGTTCCAGATTTATTCCAGATTCTGCTCTCAGAGATCATTCTTGGCAGGTTTTGGGGGTCATATGGGGTACCCGAGATTGAACCCAGGTCAGTTGCTCCTGTTGTCTTTGTGTCTTGGATATTCAGCTCTGTCCACCTCAGCTCAGGCTACCTCTATGGAAATTTCTGGCATCTCCATTGTTCCTGTTAGCAGAAAACCAAAGCTCTATTGGTAGTTTTAACTTGAGAAAGCTCGTACTTGGATTCTTTCAGGAAAACTCTCTTTGAATAATAACCATTGGCCTGATTCATTCAAGAGGCTGAGGCATGTATGTGAGCTCAGGCAGTGGGCTGATAACACAGGTTTCCTCATTTCCAGGAATTTCATGAATTAGGCCCATTAGAAGCAGATGTTGAATACTGATTTCCCACGCTCTGGTTTTATCCCCAGAATTAGAAAGAAGAAAGAGCAGCAGTGCCGTGCCGAAGAGCAGGGGCTGCTAAGGAAAAGTTCTTCTGAAGAGCCGAGTTCCAGGGAGACATCAAGCGCTGAGGACAAGCTCTGGCTCCAAGAGATTGAAGAAGCCAGAGAGAAGCAGCGGAGGGAAAGGGAGCATCAGAGGTGCCCCAGGAGTCCAGCCTGCAGCTCTGACCTTCTATACACTCACCCGGGAGGGACAATTGGGCTGTTGGTGCATAATTGTTGGGGGAGGGGGGTGCAAGACTCTTGCTTATGCAGCATCTCCTTGGAAACAATCCCATATCCCAACCCCATCGAGTGCTGCTTCCCTAGAGGGTGAATCAAAGGCCCAGAGATGGGTGAGACCCGTCGGAGCTGCCTGTGGAGCAAGGACTGGGTGCTCACTGTCTGATCTTGCTGTGTCTTTACAGGTACCTAGAAGCTTTACAGGCCCAAATCCAGGAGAAGCTGCAGCTGTATGGTATCATCTTACCTGCACTGTGCTACTGTAGTTCTGACTTTTGGGGCACTCACCCTGATACCTGTGCCAACAACTGTATTTTCTACAAAAACCACAAAGGTGAGTTGTTTGTTTAGAGGTAAAGTTACTTTTTTGGAGGTGGGGGGCACATCCAGTTTTGCTCAAGGCTTACTCCTGGCTCTGCACTCAGCAATCACTCCTGGCGGTGCATGGGGGACCATATGGGATGCCGGGGGTTGAGCCTGGGTTGACTCTGTGCAAGGCAAGCAACTCCCCTTTTTACTATCACTTTATCCCGTGCAGGGAATATTTTTAGAGGACTGGTGGCAATGATTAAAGTACTAATAGCAGTGATTGAGAATTCATTAAATGCTTATATATACCTAAGACTATTACAACTTTTCCGAAACAACTCTGAGGTGATCAAAGTGGTTACAGAGTATTGTGCTTCTCTTCAAGATTTGTTATCTTTCTGTCTCCATTAATTTGGGGAAAATATTTCCAGCTTCACAGTCAAGAAACTGGGGTTCCAGGTCCTCCTGAAAATGAGGACTCTTAAAACATTTACGATTATGCAAGTAGGCTTCTGTTTGTTTGAATTCCTGTGAACCCAGTACTCTAACATTATCTAACACGAAGATAGACTGTAATCCTGCCACACGATGCTGAGTAAAATGAAGCCAAGGATATCATTGATCAGGAATCCCATCTAGGAAAAAGTCTGGCTGTCTCTCCTGTTTTTTCCTAAACTTGCTCTTTCTTATGCATCTTTAAATACATGGACGTATAGTACTGAGCATGTAGTTGAACTGGAAAGCATTTGGCTTATGTGGATGAGTCCCTGGATTCCACCCCATCCCCACAATAAACAAGTAACTAAATAATAAGTCTATTGTTTTACCAAATATAGAGCTTCTGTTAGCTTCATATTCACACAGGAAATACTGCCAGCATTTGTATTCCTAATGCTACATCTGTGTGTCATCAATTTCTTGCCAGTTCTGTGAATTAAAACACCATAACAGCAGATTTGATCATGCTGTTTTGTTCTACACTCCCGAGGGCTCCTCAGAGAGTAGCATCAACTGCATATTTCTGTATGGTTCTCTGGCCGTACTTGCTGTTGCCAGTACATATCACTTTTTTTTTTTTTTTGGTTTAGGGCCCATAACTGATGGTGCTCAGGCATTACTCCTGGCTATGCATTCCTGCAGGCTCAGGACCATATGGGATGCCAGGGATTGAACCTTGTTGGCCATGTGCAAGGCAAATACCCTCTAATACCCTGCTAATGCTCCGACTCACGTGCCACTTTTTGTTGGTTGGTTTTGCACCATACCCAGAAGTGTTCCTGAGTCTACGTTCAGCTCTGTTTGGGGATCAGTCCTGGCAGTGCTTAGGGGACCAATGCATTGCTCCAGGCCTTTGAACTATATCTCTGGCCCCCTACATGTTGCATGGTTATGTCCTCGAATCCCTTTCTGTCTCTGTCTCTGTCTCTTTCTCTCTCACTCTTTCACTCTTTCTCTCTCTCTCTCTCTCTCTCACACACACACACACACACACACACACACACACACACACACTTATTTCTCTACATAGGATATCTGCTTTCCCTATTATCCCCTCAAGACCATCTTTCATATTGTCAATTTTGAAAATTTCTCTTGTAATCTTATCCTTACTAGTTTTACATTCATTCCAAACTTTACTTTTTGAAGACATTTTAGCTGTGTCTCTGTTTTGACAGTATTATACTGCCATTTAATGATTCTTTTTGTGTTCATTCTTCCATTTTATTTTCTATTCTCACAGAGTGCTAGGCAGATGGCTAAGTGCTCAGTAAATATTTATTCAGTAGATGGCTGCGGTAGGAAGGAGTGCTAGTAGGAGAGAGACTGGGAGAGTTCTGAAGGTTCCAGCTTGACTCATCACTGTGCAAACCTTTATTTGCAGCCTATACCCGTGCACTATATTCCGTCATCAATTCCTGTGACATCCCCGAGGGACACGGAGCTCTTCGCATGGCCATCCATGATTATATTTTCGCATACAGGCAAAAGAAAGTGTAATGAGAACCTGAAATCAAGTGTGAGTCTCAAACCTTCAGTTATAAGCAACCCTGAGAGATTATGTCGCGGACAAATGTTGAATCTGGAAAGGCCTGTCCCGCATTACAATGTAATGGAGCCATAAGGTCACCATTGCTCCCTCCTCCACCTCAGGATCAAGAGTGAGACTTAACCTCTGACCTTGCCTCCTCTTTGCTGCAAACATCATT
>PVKC010031768.1:0-14427 GCA_004027635.1 Crocidura indochinensis | reverse complement strand
AACAAACAAAAAAATTAAACAAAAGAACCCAAACCAGCAACTACAAAAAAGCACAACAGCAATAAAAACAACCACCAAACAATAAATGCAAGCACAAAATAAAAAGAAAAGTAAAAAGTGGTTTCTTTTTTTCATAGTCACAGTTTTTAAATATTGGGGAGATTAGAAAGGGAATTCCCTTGGCCTAAGAAATATAGAATTTCTCCACCCTTGATGCATTTTGTCTTGGGAATAACTATAGGCTCCATACATGCTCTTTTTCACACCTCGAGGTCTTTTTATGATGCCAGAAAACTTTCTATTCAGTTGTGGATGATAAAATCAGGACTCTGTAAATAGATGTCTTGGTATTTGCACAGGTCATAGAATGAAGCCTAGGATAGAGCCATTCTTTACAGTTTTAGAAGTTCTGTTCCGTCACTGTCAATTTAGTCTTCTGTAATTAGTGGTCTTGTTTTTTGCTCAGATCCTAGGAAGAAACCTAAAATAGGGTCTTTCATTATATTTCCAGAAGTTCTGGTCAGTCGTTTTTGTCACAGTCATACCTCTGGAATTAGAGATCTTGGTTGTTGTACAGACCTGTAGACAGATCAATGTAAGGGTCATTTCATTGGTCCCAGGATATGTTCTGCTCATTCATGGTCGTCAAAGTCAGTCTTCTGTAGTTAGCGATCTTGGCTTCTGCACAAATCAAAGGATGATGCGTTTTCTGATTTCATCTTATTGTTATGTGGTGCGATAAGACAACCAGCTCTTAGGTCAAGTTGTGGCCATTTCCTCATTGTCAGGATGTCATATCAAAACCGGCACATGTCGTTGCCAGAGCAGTATTAAGAATTTCCCAGGGGGAGGTAGGTCCCTGGTTCTATTGCAGATAACTGTCTATTCTATGTCTGAGTCTGAGATCTAGGGTTCAAATTGTATGTCACTATCTGATCACAGGGAGTCTAAGTTGGGTCCACATGATGTAAGTTCAGGGTGGGAGGTTCCTCTGTATTATAAAATGTATGAGTTCTTAACCCTAGTAGATAACAGTTGTTTTTACACATAAAATTTTCCCTTTTTTAGTATGCCTTTGCATAAAGGAATGGTTCTTATCTTATATTACTGGTGCATTTGAGGTGGAAAATGTCAAGCTACACCATCTCTGTGCCCTGGTTTTGACCTGAACTTTTATTCCAGGCAAGACTTTTTTCTTGTAGGTTTTTGTATCTAGCAGAACCAAATAGGTGAAGTTAAAGAAGAGAAAAAATATATATATACAAATATATTTATATAAAATATAAGAAATAAAGAGAAATGAATGTTGAAAGAAATTACTTGTAAAAATGTGCAGGCATAAAGTAAGTCAGGAAGATTATTTCCTTTCATAAAAAATAATAAACTTGGATTCACTTAATTCTGAATATAGCTAGCAGAAAAACAAATTAACTAAAACACTGCCTGAGATGACATTAATTACCTATATTTAAGTCTCTGGGAGTGACAGTAACTTTAAGGAAAAAGTCAAGAGCATGAGACAAGAGGATTTTATCTTTCTTCTACTCAAAAACAAGCAGTAGTGTGTTCCAGAAAACGTCAAAACCAACATCCTCTTATGAGTATCATTTTCTTCAGAAACTCATTACTAAGGGAACAACTGGACAGTAACTTATAAAGTGTTTTAATGGAAATAATTTTCTAGATCCAAAATTATTCTAAAATAATAATTATAAAAATATTTGATACATGTTCTAACAAGATTGCACATTATATGTTATGCATACATGGATGAATAGAAAGGAGTAAAGTAAGCAAATGAGTGAATTTCATCAATGAAAAATTGTCTATTTTCTTCATTCTCTGCATTCTTATTGTCAATATTCATGTATGGATCTTTAAATATCACTTTTCATAAACAGAATTTCTATTAATGACTGCTCTTCCTTGTTTATACTCTGAATTAGTCTTCAGAAATAGAGTTACAATGGTGAAGAAAATAGAAGCATTGTTTTGGATTAACTATAGAAAACTATTCACTTGACATTTATCCGTTTATTTCTTTTTTGTTTCCCATTCTAACAATTGAACAGAAATTAAGAAATGTGGTATTTCCTAAATGCTCTGAAGGCCAATGAGGAACTTTGTATGCAGGTGAGAAAAATCAATCATTACTGTTTTGAAGAAAGTGTGTATAGCTCAGACAATGAAGTAAATAGAATATATGCCTTGAAAATTGAGAATATAGATACGTTTCTTTTTTTGTGCTCATCAAATTGTTTCAAGGATTACATTGAAAGTGGATGCTTACTGAATTAGCCCTGCAAGATAGAAAATGGAAGAAAATATATATGCAAATGTAAAATAAATTTTTAGTTTTCAAAAATAGAGAGAAGATTAAAAAAGAAATTTGCTAGATCCTTAAAAGTCATCAATTTTCTATTGTATAGAAAATTTATTAGGCTTGAGTAAAGTATCCAATCCATTTCTACATGTAAAGCATACCTATAGAGTTAAGCTCTCAGACTAATTGTAAGAATGCTTTTTATTAATACTTCAGTTACATATACTTGATACACGTTCCTTTTTTCTAAGTAGAACTCATGAGCATTGATGTATTTCCTAGACTCACTTTACTATATAAAAAACATACATCTTTTAATCATAGTAGCAGGCTTTAAAGACCTATGAGCAAACCAAAATACCACATATATGTTACATCACCCAAGACATAGTAAAGTCTGTCTTTGAAAGAAATATTGGTATGGCTTTTTGTTATAGATTCAAGAATATTTCAGCACACATAAAATGGAAATTTTTATTTTAACTAAAAACACTTTTTTCTCCTTTTTCTCTTTATTATGGTTATAATGACTTTTGGCCAAATATGCTTGATTGAGGGGGTTCACCGTTATTCATACACTCAGTGCAGGGATTAAACCTGGACAAAGCTTTTTTAAATATATTTATGTTTTGTTTAGATAGTGATAGTTTACATCAATGTATATTTTAGAATTACATTTTTTGCACTCTTCAAAATATATGTTTCTCTTCCATCTGTAAAGCCTTTTTTTTTGTTAAGGGTAAGGGTTTTGTTTATTAGATGTGTTCCTGAAAGTGTTCATTTAGATAGGATTTAGCTGCATGAAGGCAAGTTTCTTACCTATTGTACTTTCTTTAGACCCACATATGTCATTCCTAAAGGAAAGGATGAATGAATCAAGAGAGGAAAGCAAAAGACCAAACAAAAGATAAGCAGGGTCATAGTCCTATTTTTCTTGATGATATTCATATACTGATCTGTGAGTTATTGTTATTTCTCATGCCCCCAATTTTGAGTATGGATGTTAATTATAATTGTCATAGTTCCAATTGACAGTTAATTACTGTTTTAATATTGTAAGTTGAGCAAGTGAGACAAGGATTTAACCAGGCTCTTTAATGCAGGAATTCAGTCTCAGGTACACTGTGCTTATAGAAATGATGCGAGACTCTTCTCCATCCTGACTTCATATAGTTTATAAATATCTTAACCTCAGATAACCATTTTTATTCAATCTTTACATATGTAAAGAATATAAACAAATAATTGTGTCCCAATAAAAGACTGTGATAGTTCACACATGCAAACCCATTTTTTACTCTCCTATTTAGAAGCAGAAGAAAAAATTTTCCTTGTGTTTATGCTAAACTTAGTAGCTTGACTGATAAATTGATGAGGATTTCCAACTATATATATGTATATATATCAACTAAGTATAGTTTTCTTAGAACATGAAAAGATTTATGCTAAACAGTAGAAGTCTGAGACAAATGGGACAATTGTTCACTATTTTCACAAAGTCACTTCGCTATACTTAGGAAATAGTGATTCCATACTTTAGTACTATACCATTAATAAAAATGTAAAGCTATAGTTTAATAAATCATACAAATATTTCTCTTTAATAGTATTCCTAGTATTAAAATGTATCTTTCATATTATCTTTGTGATAAAATTGTATGTCTAGGATGAAAGAATATTAGTTTTTGAATTATCCTGTGTTAAAAATTGTAAACTTTCATGACATCAGCAAATCATACTGTATGGATGCAGTCTTATAATTGCTAATACAAAAATGTTGCACTTGTGCTTCTTCATAACTATTTAGACAGACTGATTAACTTCCAATTAAAATGATACAGACTCTTTGGGGCTGAAGTAGTAGCACAACAGTAACGTGTTTGCCTTGCACGCTGCTGACCCAGGACAGATGAGGGTTCAATCCCTGGCATCCCATCTGGTCCCCTGACCCAAGAGCGATTTCTGAACACAGAGCCAGGAGTAAACCCTAAGTGCCACTGGATTTGGCCTAAAAAACTAAAAAACCAAAAACTAAAATAAAATAAAATGATATGGTAGCTCAAACAACAGTGTTGCCAGTGTAATGGCATAAGTTAAATTCAAGGGACACAGTATCTGCCAAGTATAGCCCCAGAGATTACTCCATGGGATATCCTTAGCAATAATAAAGTTTTTGTTGTCTCTCAAAGCAGAATGTGAAATCTGGGATTCTCTGAAGCAGATATCTATGGGCAACCCCTATAACCAGCAACAGTGAAAAATATTCTGTGAGACAGGATGAGAGTGGAATTCCCAAAAAGCACATGTGTGAGGATAACTAAAGATGAGTATACAGTTTCTGGTGGTCATCATAGCCAAGTTGTGAGAATAGCAAGCAGATACACAAGCACTACACTTAGTTCTATGTATGATCACCAAATCATCATAATAACAATGAAGGGAAGGTAAAAAGACAAGTTAAAATAGGTAAATAATGGTCCAAATATTTCAGATTGATATTGATCAATTAAGATTAAAACTTAACTAACTACAGAACTCTGGAAACTAAAATTACATCTTATTAATAACCCTATAATTATCATACCATTTTAGAAGACATAGCATTTATTTGACTCATATTACATTTTTAATCAGCTTAATCACTGATGTAGTTTATATGTGAATGCTGCTAAGACTGATTTCCTCAGCAGTACAGTTGTGATTTTTAGTATAACATTACTTACTATCTAGTGAATTAAAGTCCTTTGGTGTGCACATGTGAAGCCTGTTAGGACACTCTTTTTATAATTTTTTTGAGTTGTAAGATTAGCATAATTAGTATTAATCATATTATTTATACTTTTCCTCCATTCTACTATTTCCTATTTAAAATAGCATTCTTAATAGGAATAAAACCAAACAGGAAAAAGTCACAAGTAGATATTGGTTTTTCTGGATGAAAATATATATATTTATATATATTCAGATATATATAAATATATATACATATATATATAGTTTGGGAAATATCTCTAAGATCCAATTTCAGTCAAGCAGCTGAAATTCTATTGATAATGTTATTGTGTATATAAGCACATGAACTGAAAGAGTGATCATATGACTACTGTCCAGAAACTCTTGATTATTCAGAAAGCTTTTTGGGGTAAAATAATGGTAAGAGGGATGAGCAATTAGTATAAGGATAGAAATGTTTGCTTCACATTCCACTGAACTTGGTTTGAATCCCTGTCACAAAATTATTTTCCTTGAACATTTATGGGATGTTCCTACAGAAAAACAAAGTATTAGTCTTCTATATGAACACTATAGATAGTAAGGTGGTATATGGAAATTCTATAATTAAAATTTTCCTTAGACCTAAATTTTACCTTAAAAACAAATATTACTGTGAACGATATGTAAGCCACTATGATTAAAATAAAAATTATATTTAAAAATTAAAAAAAATTTAAGGTTTGTTGTTTAGTCACTGTAAGAGTTGATCTGTACTCAAAACTGTGTTCCGAAGTCAGTCATTGCAGCTGATTTCTTACTGATAGCTCTATGGTTTTTCTGTTTTTATTTTCATTTTATTTTTCCATTTTTATTTGTGTGTGTTAGTTTTGTTTCATATTTAGTTATTGGTAGAAGGCTAAAGAAACTGCTTCTTACCAGTCATAATTTATGGAGCTTTCAAAGATGAATGACACTCAGGTGCTGTGAAACAACAAATAAAGTCACTACTTATGAAAAAAAAATCTGTTATCTTTAAAATAATATTATAGTGTTTCTTATCAAAGTAGCCATTAAGAAATAAGTAATGGTAAAATATTCAGTTTATACTTTTTAATAATCTATATTGGTTATATAAATGTATTCAATATAAGCATATCAATAAAATAAGCAAAATTTTAAATATAAGAAATATATCCAAAAATAGGTGATCAACTGTAAAATGTACTCAATATAAAGTAAAGGCACACTTAAAATCACAATCAAGTGCTCTTAGGATGAGAGATGATGCCAGACACAAAATTTAGAGCAATTGCATTTGTTTACTAAATGATACAATATATCATAGGGTAACAATTTATAGGAAATAAATATCAAAACTAGCAAGCAACATTATAAACATACACAACATAAGTCTGTCGCATAAGATTTGTTTTACTTTTTCAAACACTGCCAAACATTTGCACAAAATTATATAGATTTTATGTGATATACAAGATGCAAAATGCTGGCTGATTTGAAAATAAATTATTTCATCAAATGTACTTGTGAAGAGCAAGAGTGAATGAAGTTTTCCAAAAAAGAGACTAGATATGTACGCTTCTTTCATGGAATAAAGATATATTGATTTATTAACATAACCAAGTTTAAAAATGTTAAGTTCTTAAAGCAACTATATTTACTAATTTACTATATTGAGTAGATCAATATGAAAGATATCTGATTACACATTTTAAAATGCACATTGAAATAATCTTGAAATTCTTAAAAAGCATTTTCAAACAAGCTTTATTATGTTTATAAAAATAATATTGCATGATATATTTGAATAGTGTAGGAACTGAGTCCAAGTAAAGTACATATTATATTTTAAAAAGAAATTTATCATGACATGACTCAGCTATCTTTAATATTATCTTTCTATACAAGGAAGGATTTTATTTTTAGGTTACAAAGATGTATTACCTAGTTATAGCAGAATTCTGCTAAACCAAGTGATGAGAACTGATTACTGATTACTTTAATGAAAAGAAATAGATCAGAGGTAAAACATATTGAGCAATTTTGCAAAATATTCTCCTCTAAAATTATGCCATATAATGAATACTAACATGAACTATTTCAGATTTTTGCTTTCAGACAAAATTGCATGCACATATTTTGTGAAGATTTCATTTTGGTGATATTTAAGAAAATAGTAAAATAAATGTGTCATAACCATAATTAACATTGCATTCATAATAGTATAAAAATGACACTGAATTGTGAATCCTTATTTGTAGCATTATCTATGAATCTTTCAAGTTTTAAAATAAACTCTAAAGAACTGTCTTGAGCATACTGGCAATATTTGTAATTGTATTATGTTTTACAGTCTTTATGATATACAAAAAATAGAAATAAGAAAAGTACTGAGATATTACTGTGATAATTTTCTACAACATTTAAAATAATTTTTATCTTTCTGTGAAAATTTTACTGAAGAAATATTCATCAATTTGTATAGGACAAATGTCTAAATAAATTTTGGTTTTGCATGCTATTTAGAATTTTAGTGTTTTACAGTAAGACGTTTATTTTATTCCAGATTAAATCTTTTAGAAACTAAAATGTCAAAAGATGTCTCTCAGATTGCTTAGTAGACTTTTAAGGTAGATTGACAAATTTTGATTCTAAAAAGTTGAATTTATTCCCTAAGATTACTTTCATATAAATAAATCCTTTATTTGAATTGCAATGAGATAAACAGTTACAGTGTGATTGAGTTTTAGTCATAAAATATACAACACCCTTCATTAGTGCACATTAGTGCCATTAATGTCCCCAGTTTTCCTCCCAACTTCCTCTCTGCCTTTCCCCCTGCCTCTTGAAGAAAATTTACTTTTCTCTCTATCTCTCCCTCTCTCTTTCCTCTTTATTTCCTTTTAGACACTGTAGTTTACAATATTATTACTGAGTTTATCATGCATATAACTTTACCTCCTTTAGAACCAAATTCTTGTTCACAGTGATTATTTCCTGCAATCACTATCATAGTGGTCTCTTATCTGCTCTAATTGTATCCCTCTGATATTTGTAGCAAGCTTCCCAACATGAACTGGTGTTCATGGCCTTCATCTATATTGTCTTTGCATATTAATATACACTTGCATTTTATATCCCACAAATTAATGTGATCATTTTATATCTATCCTGCTCCCTCTGACTCATTTTGTTCAACATAATATAATCAAAATCTGTCCATGTAAAAGCAAATCTCATGACTTTATTTTTCCTGACAGCTGCATAGTATACCATTGGATACATTTCACTCATCTGTTCTTAGGCACTTGGGTTTTTTCCTAAAATATACCTGTTGTGATTAGTGTTGCAATGTACATACAATTGCAGGGGACTTTTCAGCATTGTACTTTGGTATACACACTGTGTTATAAGCTTTGTTCTACCTCTATGGTATATGCCTAAGACTGGTATTGCTGGATTGTATGAAAGCTTAATATCTAGCTTTTTGAGGAGTATACATTTTTAATAAAATCCGAATAAGGTTATCTTCCCACCAGCAGTGAGAGTCTCTTTCTTCTCAAATCCACATGAGCACGTGTTCTTCTTTTTGATGTGTGCCAATCTCTGGGGTGTGAGATTATTTCCCATTGTTCGTTTGATTTTCATCTTCCTGATGATTCTGCCTTTTGGTGAAATTCTTCTAGAAGGAATAATTTGTTCATATATATTCCCATTTTTAGATGGAATAAGATATGTTTTCTTACTTCTGCCAATGCCATATATCTTATTAATCTCTTATTACATGTGATTTGGGTGCCTATTCCATAGGTAATCTTTCTAGCCTAGTCACTATTTTTTAAGTGCAGAAATTTCTTTTTTATGCAGTCTCTTTAAGATAAATTTATCTTTTTTTTTTTTTTTTTTTGGTTTTTGGGTCTCACCCGGCAGTGCCCAAGGGTTACTCCTGGCTCCATGCTCAGAAATTGCTCCTGGCAGGCACAGGGGACCATATGGGGCACAGGGATTCGAACCGATGACCTTTTGCATGAAAGGCAAACGCCTTACCTCCATGCTATCTCCCGGGCCCCAATTCATCTTTTTTTAAAGTGTATTTATTTATTTATATACAAATTGGAATACTACATAGCTATGAGGACAAAATTATTTAATTGACCACAATATGGATGAACTACAGTATATAATATTTAGCATAGTGAGTCAGAAGGGATAGAAATAGAATAACCTCTCTTATGTAGGAATTACAGATACACAAGATAGCAAGGAATCAAAGGCAACACAAGAGGATAATTGGCTCACAGAACCAAGTTTGTGGGCAGTAAGTTTGCTGAAGGGAGTGGCCTGGACACCTTGAAGGAACAATGTGGGAAATAGGTGATAGATTTGGTATTAGAATTATGTTACATGTGTGGGGCCCGGGAGATAGCATGGGGGTAAGGCGTTTGCCTTTCATGCAAATGGTCATCGGTTCGAATACCGGTGCACCATATGGTCCCCAGTGCCTACCAGGAGCAATTTCTGAGCATGGAGCCAGGAGTAACTCCTGAGCACTGCCAGGTGTGACCAAAAAAAAAAAATTATGTTACATGTGAAGCTGGAGTGATAACACAGTGGGTAGGGTATTTGCCTAGCATGCAGCTAAACCAGGTTTGATCACTGGCATCCCATCTAGACCCCTGAGCCTGTCAGGAGTAACCCCTGAGTGCAGCTGGGTATAGCCCAAAAAACAAATAAAAAAGGATTATGTACATATGTAATATGAATGATGGTACATGTATCTTTAAGATTGCTTTGTTTATCTTTGCTTGTACTGGTCAGTGATATTTCATCATTTAACTTCAATATCTGTCAAAGTTTTTCCTCTATGTGCCTTATGGTTTTAGGAGAGATATAAAAGTTTTTCATCTACTTTCATTTGACCTTTGTGCATGATATTAAAGAGGTCTAAGTTCATTTTTGTACAGGTAGTTGGCCAAGTTTCCCATCAATACTTGATAAAGAGGCTTCGCATTCTATTTTTTGCCCATTGATCATATACTTGAGAGTGAGGATCGGGACATTTAATTCTGCTACATTGATTTGAGGGTCTGTCTTCTTCCAACACCATGCTGTTGTAATGTTATAGTTTGAAGTTGGGGAAAGTGATGCATTTAATCTTATTTGTCCCAAGAATTTCTTTAGTTATTCGTGAAGGTTTATTGTTCTATGTTAATTTCAGAATTGTTTGAACTATTTCTTACAGGCATTGCATTATATCTGTAGAATGCTTTGGGTAATTTCCATTTTAATTATGCTGATCGTTTCCATCTATGCCAGGGTGTGTGTTACCATTGCCTTGTTTCCTCTTTTATTTCTTCAAGTGTTTTCTTTGTATAGTTCTTTAATTAAGCTGATTTCAATGTACTTAATTTTCACTTTTAAGAGACAAATTTATGAATTAGACTGTCTTAAAATATATCATTTGGGTCCTAGATCTCAACCTAGGTCCTACAGACTCACAGTGTGACTCAAAGTTGCTCTTCTCCAAGCTCTAGACCAAGTATGTCATCCACCATAATATCTACCTGCCCCATAATCTAACTGTATCATCCAAAGGCATAGACCTGTTGTCCTGATTCTTATTCTGAATCTTCCAGACTCCTAGTGGGGCATGCTTCTATGTTCCCCAAACTTTAGGCTTAGCATGCCACCACTTCTGATGACCATTCAATTCACATCCAAAACATTATGGATGCCAATGAGCCTGAGTAAAGATATTCCGGTTTATATTTGATATTTCAAGTTAGGTAGGCTATAGCAGTTTTTTTGTCTCAGGAAAAATTGAGCCTCAAAACTAAGTTGACCAAAATAAAAAATTAGTTGTCAATTTTTCTTTATCATATAAAGGGACCCTGCATATTTAGAACACAATCTAAAGGGCAGATGTAATTGTAGTCACTTTTTGTTTTATCAATTAAATTGATCACATTCTTAGATAACAGGGAGCTTGAAACTCCACCATTCCAACCCAGAAAATACAAAGAATAATGCTGAATTGGACATCATCTGCAGTAGGGGTTATGGAAAGAAACCCTGGCAAATCTCCAAGCCAATTAAAATTTCTAAGCCTTTTAGATGAGGACCTAAAGTTAGCACTGAATGGTATAGCAACAGAAATCAAGGAAGCAAAAGCCAGAAAAATTAAGCAATCCATAGGTTAACAATTAAACAAGCTCAAAAAAGTCTTTCAGAAGATGAGAAAATTTATACAAAAGGTATGAATGTACTAAGGACACATTAGCAAGCCATAATAGCAGGATCACACAGTAGGAGCATGCCACTAATGAACTTGAAGACAAATTCTAAGCAAAAACCAATAAAGAAGTCAAAAAAGAAATGAGACAAAAGTATAGAAGAAAATCTAAGACACTCAATGAACAAAGTCAAGATAACTAATTTCTTAATTATAAGAATACCAGAAGAGAAAGAAAAAAAAAAGAAAAGAACAAGTAGTCAGAAAGATAATAGCAGAGAACTTCCCCACTCCCTGAAAAGAGGCTTATTTACAAATTCAAAGGCAAAATAATGCCAAACAAAATAGACTCAACTAGTACAACGCCAAGGTGTATTGTAATCAAAATAGCAAAATACAGAGAGAGAAATGGGCTTCTTAAAGCACCAAGAGGGAAGGAAAACCTTAAGTTATTAAAGCAAAGAACGTGAGTCACACTAGATCTGCCATACGAAATAGTCCAGGCAAGAAAAGAGTGGAATGACATATTCAAATTACTGAATGAAATAAATTTTCAACTTAAAGTCCACTACCCAGAAAACCTCTCTTTCATAAGAGAGTAGAGATAAATACATTTTCAAATAAAAATCATCTTTCAACATTTGTGATAACCAAGGCTACTCTAAAAAATTAAACTCTGAAAAGTTAATTACCACTTTTTAGGACATAAATCTAATTTACAAAAATTTACAACTTATAAAACATACTAAGCATTCCATAGAGATATAGATTGATAGTAAAAGAGTATGTGAAAAAACTGTAGCACCTGGAGACCGAACAACATACTGCTTATTAAATATTGGATCATAGATGAAATCAAGGAAGAAATAAAAAGATTCCTTGGGATTAATGATAATTAAAAATCAAATTACCGCATTTATGTGGCATGGTTGCATCAGTACTTAGGCAAATTTCAAAGAGTTTCAGGCCTACATACATACATACATATATATATATATACATGTATATATATATATCAACAACTTAATGGCACATCTTAAATTTGTCAAAAAATATTACCAAAGGAATCCAAGCATAATAGGAAAAAATAATAAAAACAAGAGAATAAAAATATAGAAACCAATAAAACAATACAAATAATGAAACCAAACCTTTTCTTTTCATAATAAACAAGATAGACAATCCATTGGTAAGACTTTCAAGGAAATAAGAGACAGTGCTCAAATAAATCAGATCATAAATGTAAAATGGAGAAATTGCAACAGTTATCCTGTAAATATAAACATCATTAAATATTACTATGAATAACTGTATTCTGTTAATCTAGAGCAATGCTTCTAAAATAGTGGGTGTGTCCCCTATGGGGGCACAAGGCTCCATAAAGGGGAGAGCACTCGACCTCGGCAAACACTGTCATAACAAGCTAAGCCCTATTTTTATGTCTCTGTATATATCTGTAGCTGAGAGTTGCTGTGTCCTGCTTCAAACCCAGCTTCGAAAAGCTATGCATTCTACAATCGCATGGGGAATGCAAAAAAATGCTTTTTCTTCCTAAGGGGGGATGACAGAAAATAATTGAGAAGCACTGAGCTAGAAAACCTATAAAACTGGCAAATTTCAAATTCCTGAAACATAATTTCCCAAAACTGAAGGATGAAGAAGATAAATTAAATAGGCCAATAACGAGCAATAAAATTGAAACAGTAAATAAGAATCTTCCCAAGAATATTGGCCAGAACCAAGTGGGTATATAGAGCTGAATTTTATTAAACATTCAGAAAATAATTACTACTATTGATCTGTCAAATCTTCCAAAATATCCCTTCCAAAAGGGAATCCTTTTTAATACCAGTTATGAAGCAAAATTATGCTAATTCCCAAAGCTAACAAAAGTACTTCTAATAAAACTACAGACCAATCTGACCGATGAACATTGATGCAAAAAACCTTTAACAAATTCTTAGCAAACCGAATCTAACAAAATTTAAATAAGATTATGCATCATGTCCAATTGGTTTTCATCCAGGGCATGCAAGGATTGTTCAATATACACAAACCAATCAGCATCATATATTACATCAGTGAAAGGAAAGATAAAAGCCATATTAACTTGTCAATTAATGGATAGTTGGCAGTTAACAAGATCCTGCACCCATTTATGATTAAAACCACTCACCAAAATAGGTGTGGAAGGCAAATTCCTCAAGATAATAATAGCTATCTATAACAAGCATGTAAACAATATAATTATTAATGATGAACTGTGGCCAGACACAGTGCAATGATGTCCAATATCTCCACTGATATTCAACATAGTTTTAGAAGTCTTAGCAACAAAATCAGGTAAGATAAAGAAATCAAAGTCCAAATATCTCATTTACAGATGTCATGATGATATATTTTAGAGACTCTAAAGAGTTCACCATAAAGCTTCTGGATACAATAAACCAAAATAGCAAACTATCCAGGTAAAAAGTCAATACATGAAAACAGTTTGAATATCTTTATACAAAATAATGACTCAGAGGAGAAAAAGATCAAAGAGTCTAAATCATTTACAATAGTGTCAAAACCATCTAATACATAGAAAGTCACTAAACAAAAGAGGTGAGATATCTATACCATTAAAACTTTGATACATTTTTGCCGGAGAGATAGCACAACGGCGTTTGCCTTGCAAGCAGCCAATCCAGGACCTAAGGTGGTTGGTTCGAATCCTGACATCCCATATGATCCCCAGTGCCTGCCAGGAGCTATTTCTGAGCAGACAGCCAGGAGTAACCCCTGAGCACTGCCAGGTGTGGCCCAAAGGGGAAAATAAAAAACCCAAAACATAATTTGGGCCCGGAGAGATAGCACAGCGGTGTTTGCCTTGCAAGCAGCCGTTCCAGGACCAAAGGTGTTTGATTTGAATCCCGGTGCCCCATATGGTTCCTCGAGCCTGCCAGGAGCTATTTCTGAGCAGACAGCCAGGAGTAACCCCTGAGCACAGCCGGGTGTGACCCAAAACCAAATAAATAAATAAATAAATAAATAAATAAATAAATAAATAAATAAATAAATAAATAAATAAATAAAAGAAAAAGATACTTTTAGGGGCCCGGGAGATAGCATGGAGGTAAGGCATTTGCCTTTCATG
>PVKC010031767.1:0-14433 GCA_004027635.1 Crocidura indochinensis | reverse complement strand
GGAGGGAGGGAGGGAAGGAGGGAGGGAGGAAGGTTGGAAACTCACACCAAAAAAAGAATGAACAAGCTCAAAATTATATCTTTTCATCAAAGAAAGATGGCTTTCAGAGAGCTTATTTTAAAAAAGATATCATGCAGTTAAAATCTGGGACTATAATGAAATAAATTCTTTATAGATTTGGAATCATCACCAAACAATGCTGACTCACATGGACTTATGAGACATGGTTTGAAACATGAAAGCGTTAGCATAAAATAAATCAAATAAAAGCATAAAATAAAATATAGAGCTAAGTGCATGGCAATAAAGAATAATGTCAAAAATAAAAAGACAATGGAGAGATGTCATTGGAAGTAAACATGGTGGATGGGAGAGATAGCTCAAGTAGTGGAGTGCATGTCCACCTTGTACAAAGCCCTGTATTAATTCTTTTTATATGCCATGCCCTTCTTTCCCTGAAACACCACTAGGTATATCCTTTAATGCCTCCTACCACAGTGCCAGAGCAGCACTGAATAGCTAAGACCAACCTTATGGTATAGGACTATGGAACTGAGAGTCACTGAAGTGCATCACTTGCCAACTCCCAGACATACTGGAGATGACTCCAATAATAAAAAGAAGAGAGCAAGGAGGATGACACATGAATAAGGCAAAGGTCAGTGCTAAACTGGGAAGAGCTGTTGGTCGAAATAGCTGGATGAAGGATGAAATGAGCACGAGGGCAGAACAAAGGGAGCATGTCGTGAAAAGGTCACTGTCACATATACAACCTCCTGAAGCCCTCAAACTAACAATGTTTCGGGATAGAGAAGAAATCTGCCAACTGTGAGCTCCCACTACCTCCAACTGAGTGTTCCAAATCAGTGCATTTCAAGAAATTTTAAAATAAAACGTAGGGATGGAGCTATAGCACAGCGGATAGGGCGTCCGTCTTGCACGAGACAGACCCAGGACTGACCCAGGACCGACCTAGGTTCAATCCTCGGCATCCCATATGTTCCCCAAGTCTACCAGGAGCAATTTCTGAGCTCAGAGCCAGGAGTATCCCCTGAGCACCACCAGGTATGCCCCCAAAAAATTAAAATAAATAAAACAAAATATAAAGTGAGTAGACTGAGCCATATGTCTGAGTCTTAGAACAAAAATAAGTAGCAAATGTTCAAGGAAATATTATCTTAGAAATACAGACTAGCAGTTCAAATAGCTCTTTGGGTCAGGAAGAGGTCATGCTGGAGCTTCATGATCACTGGGGAATTGCCCTGCCCTGAGCCTCCATATCAATGGAAAATTCCTGGAAAGTTTATTAAGAGAATCCGGATCCTATTGAGAGAACTGAAAAGCACTGAAAATGGAAGATTGGGAGTAAAAGAATTCATATATTGTCCTAATGCCCTCAGGGAAGAGGGCTTGAGACTGATCTGTCCTGAGATAATGAGAATGGCCCAGAGATAAAACAAGGAATATATGATAGCAAAAATACAGGAAATGGAAGTTGATTAATTGATTTTACACATTTAAATAATATTTGTAATATATTTTTACTAAACTGAGATCTGTTCATTTTGTATCACATGTGATATAGTACATACAAAATAAGTGGCAAAGTAATGTATATGAAAATATTAGTTTTGCCCATAATTGATATGCGATAGATAGCAACTAATCATTCCCTTATTTATTCATCAATTGGACATTTACTGACTGCTATACTTAGCACTAAAAATTTAACATTGTTTAAAAAAGACACTCACTTTCCACTAAATGATTAAGAAGACTAACAAATGGGACCAGAGCGGTAGCACAAGAGGTAGCATGCTTGCTTTGCATGTGCAACCTAGGATGGACTGTGGCTCGATGCCCTTGCTTCCCATATGTTCCCCTAAGCCAGGAGCGATTTCTGAGCACATAGTTAGGAGTAACCCCTGAGCATCACTAAGTGTGTCCCCCCCAAAAAGGAAGACTAACAAATATTGACAGGAATTAACAAAATTGAAACCCTCATAAATTGTTGAAAATGAAAACATGTGGGGCCCGGGAGATAGCATAGAGGTAAGGCGTTTGCCTTTCATGCAAAAGGTCATCGGTTCGAATCCCGGTGCCCCATAAGGCCCCCTGTGCCTGCCAGGAACAATTTCTGAGAATGGAGCCAGTAGTAACCCCTGAGCACTGCTGGGTGTGACCCAAAAACCAAAAACCAAAAAAAAAAAAAGAAGAAAATGAAAACATGTGCAGTTAATATGGAAACTATAATGAATATTTCTCAAAGCATTAAAAATAGAAATACTACACTGAAAAAGGCAGGATAGGGTGGGTGTTACCAATTCATTTCATGTAAATATAAAAAAAAGTCAAGACAAGGCCAAAGCAATAATACAGCAGATAGGGCACTTGCCTTGCAAACATACAACCCAGATTCACACCTCAGCATTTCATGTTTTTTTCCCTGAATTTTGCCAGGACTGATCTCTGAGCACAAATCCAGAAGTAAACACTGAGCACCACCAGGTATAACCCAAACAATAGCCTAAAAATAAAGGCAAAAACAATGTAATCTGACAAGAATTTCCTGCCACTAGCTCCAGCTCCAGATCAAAAATCTAAGGATGGGGTCCATAAAGATTAAAAATTCCTCAAGAATGTTATTGACAACACAATAACAATGAACCCCCACCACGGTGCAGCTTGTAAAACCCTATATAAACTAATTTTGCAAAAGGAGCTTGCACTCCACTTTTTAAAGTCACCACAAACCTCTACTCTGCGAGTACAATTTCTATACTTTATAGGTATACTCTGGTGATTTCTCCAACATCCCACCTTATAATGTATAATTTCGTTCTTCTCTGAACTTCTACTTCTGACATCTCCTCTATAAAGAAACCCTTGTTCTCTGTGAAAGATTCCATCTTGTTCCATATATATATACTTCTATTTTTTATTTACTTTATTTAAAGAGCATTCATCACATAGCTGACCATAATACATTTGTTTTCGTAAATGAGAATAAACTTATTTTTTAAAGAATAAAAATTTAATAAAAGGAAGATATGAAATAATTTTTTAAAAGTACAGCCACAAAAAAGTTTTGAAAATTATTGTATATCCAATGAGATCATTAAGACATTGGCAAAAGGTTTAGCAAGATCTTTGACTAGCTGACCATTCTGTTTTTTTTTTTTTCATTTGCTTCCACACATTAAATAACCTCAGCTACACATTGGCATATAAGTTGATGTGATCCTACAGGGATGCCAGCATCATAGAAATTACGTTACACAGCTATGAATTCAGCCACACAGTTCGGAAATTCAAATGTATTGCTGGTACTGAAGCTTTTGTGGGGCATGTTCTCAGCTGCCAGGTCTGAGAATGCAGGGAAGGGCAGAGATAGGTTCCCTTACTTGATCAAAATGAAAAACCTGATATCAACCTTAATACTAGCGTACCTGGAGTTTAGTCAGATTGGTGTCTCTGCAGAGAAATGTAGAGAACTGGTGAAGCAGGGCCATAAGCAAAGCGTTTGTTATGAGTGATGGATGCAGTAGGCATGACATTGGCAGAGTGGGTGCTTGACTTGCCCTCTCCTACTGAGATTTCCAGTTTTCAGCTGCATCTGTTTTTTTTAAAAGTGAGTCTATGGAGCTGGCCGGTGCAAAAATATCATATGTATACATCTTATAACTTCTCACTGCCCAGTACTTTGCATTCCTAAGAGATGTTTGCATGTATTTTATGTGGTTTTTGCCTTTGTGGGGAGGTTGGGCCACACCGGTGACACTCAGAAATGGCTGTGCACTCAGAAATGGTGCCTGGCGAAGGGGACCATATGGGACTCTGGGGGATCGAACTGTGGTCCGTCCTAGGTGAGTGCCTGCAAGGCAGATACCTTACCACTCCGTGCCACCACTCCAGCCCCAAGTTTATGTTTTAATGTTAAACCAGATCTGTTTGTGGATTGAGAAAAGAAAAATACCAAGTCCTTTGGAATAATTCTTGGGTTTATCATGCAGATACCAGATATGGATGTTTCTTAGCCGAGTTGTCTCTAAGTTTTATTTTAGCTTTAGGCCATACCAAGCAGTGCTCAGGGCTTACTTGTAGTTCTGTGCTCAAGGATAACTGTTGGTGGGCAGAAGAGGCCACATGGGATGCCATGAATCAAATCTGCCCAGTCTGTGGCTCCTCACATATCCACAAGCAATAATATAGTCCAGTTATTAAGTTCTGGATATATACAAGTACTCTGAAAATACTAATTCAAAATCATTACTCACACTTTCACTGAAGTATTTCTTAGAGTAACCAAAAAAGGAAAGCACAGGAGATATGCATGGTCTCCCCATATCCATATCACAGTGACGTGACTCAGTGTTAGAGAACTCACATAAGACTGTGAGTTCAATCCCTGGCACAACCCCACATTACAGAGTATTTTTCTGCCTGTGGCAATACAAGTGTGTCACCAGTATACAACCAAGTATATTTTTCTAATGCTACAACCAGTATGAGGCTACCAGTGAGGACGCAACCAAGTTAAAGAACCACCACAAAATCTACAAACTCCAGGGACAGCATAAGAACTAAAGAAAAGACAAGAGGGAGATTTTTTACTAACCTGATTTTATCAATTTTAAAATAAACATTATATTAAAAGCTTGGAGGATTTTAAAGATGGCTGGTCTTATAAGGAGAATATATGCTTGCATCCTCCTGAAATCACTAAAAAAACATACCTTAATATGAATTAATCATGAAAACTTGTCTTAAGTTCCTGTGAAAAGGATATAAGAGAGCTCCTAGATAGATTGTAGTCAGAAGTGTGACCTCACCAAAAAAATGTAACCCCATCTTAAAGCAACAATGAAAAAAGTTTTTTTGAGGGGGTAGTTTCATCATTTTCAATACTGTTAGTGGTAGGGTTTCATGCACACAACATTCCAGCACAACCCTTCCACTAGTGTCAGTTCCTCTCACTATTTTTTTTTCTCAGTGCTCTAAGCCCTGTCCCAATTCCACTGCCTCTTGGATCCCTGGTAAGCTTTATTATACAGATCAGCCTTAGGTCACTTGTTATCCTTGACTATGTTGATATTTCACAGAGAAAATATTGTTCTCTATCTCTCCCTTTACTACCGACAAACTTCATTCAGCTTAATATTCCCCAGTTTCATCCATATAGTGGCAGAATGCATGATTTTATCTTTTCCTGAAAGCTGAATAATCTTCAATCGTATATATGTATACATATGCATATATTTATGGATATAAATATAGTTGCTTTATTTAGTCATCTGTTCTTCAACAAGAGTTGCCTCTCAGTTTGAAAAATGGTAATTAGGAGTAGTACTACAATAAACATAGGAGCACAAATATCTTTTCAGAATTTTTTTTTTGGTTTTTGGGTCACACCCGGCAGTGCTCAGGGCTTACTCCTGGCTCCATGCTCAGAAACTGCTCCTGGCAGGCACGGGGGACCATATGGGGCACCGGGATTCGAACCGATGACCTTTTGCATGAAAGGCAAACGCCTTACCTCCATGCTGTCTTCTGGGTCCCCTTTTCAGAACTTTTTAGGAGGGCACTCTCCTTCTCCTTTTCCTTCTTCCTTCTTCTTCTCTTTCTTTTACTTCTCCTCCTCCTTCTCATTCTCACTCTTGTCCTTCTTCTCTTTCTTCTTATTCTCCTTCTTTCTTCTCTTTCTTCTTCTCTTCCCTCTCCTTCTCCTCCTTCTTCTCAATCTCATTCTTTGCCTTCTTCTCCTTCTTTCTTGTCCTCCTCCTCCTTCTTCTCCTTTTCCTCCTCCTTTTTTCCTCCTCCCCTTTCTCCTACTTTTTCTTCTTCTCCTTCTTCCTTTTCTTCTTTTCCTTCTCCCTTTTCTTCTTTATCTCCTTCTACTCCTCTTTTTTCCTCTTCTCCTTTTCCCTCTTCTCCTGCTTCTCCTTCATTTTCTCCTTCTCTTCTCTCCTCTTCCTTCCCCTCTCCTTCTCCTCCTTCTTCTCTACCCCCTCCTCATCCTCCTCTTCCTTCTTTCTTTTCTCTTTCTTCTGACACAGTCAGAAAGAACTCTGAATTCCCCAAAGCCATCCAATTAGCAACAGCTATATTCCCATTCGACTCCAGAAAGCAAGGTTTGTAACAAAAACATCATGTACTCTTAAATATCTCCCCACAATTCCAAAGTATTCACAAGAATGTTGACCACCAAAAGACATCCTAAGGGCTTCAAGGTATTGATGACATCAAACACCGCCACTCTGGACCTCATAAGAAGTGACAAGGCAGGCACTTGTAATCTTGTCCCCAGGTCATCCACAGATCTATTTGAACTTTTGCCAGAGCTGTAACTGAACACTTGTGATTACAAACTCTGGTCACCTTTCAGGTCAGTTCAAAATTAGTTCATAGATTTATCAAGGCACTGGCAAACGTCAGCCCTGAGTTGCTTTTGAGGCTGAATCACTTGACACAAAAATGTCCCCAGATATTAGGGAGATCAAACTGAGTCCAAGTCTGCTCAAATGTACTATGTAGGTTTCCTCAGCCCTGTGATTTAAAATATTTGGTTGCAGAGTAGGCCCAAACTTGATTGCGACATGCCTTACCTTGATGCCGCACTTGCAACCTCTTAAATTGGGATGCTAATGAGGTTTGCTTGACCTTGTCATGAAATTTGTCATTGTCATGAAATTTCTTTCAGGTCAAGCGAATACAAATCTCCTAGTAGCTCCACAAGTCTGCAAAATGCTATAGCTGCTATTGGGTACTCATAACTATGAAGCCACAGTCACTTGCCAGAAATAATTGACCCCAACACCACAAAAGTTGTGGGTCACTGAGGAAAATATAGACAGACGTCTCCAACAGTTGAACCTCAAAGGCATCTTGAATGATCAATACCACTGGCAGAGGCAACAATAAAAAATAAAAAATGAACAAAGGGAACATCAAATTAAAGAGTATCTGAATGGCAAAAGAAACACAAGATAAAACTAAAAGACAGCTAACTAAATGAGGGAAAATAGCCATATTCAAAAAAAAAGACTTCATATCGTGGATATATAAAGTATTCACAAATATCAACCAAAAAATTCAAAAGCCTGTCCAAAATGGAAAGAGGAAATGAACAGATATTTCTCAGAGGGATATATGTGGATCAATGACGGGCACATAAAAAAGTGCTCAGGAAAAATTCACTCATTATTAGGAAAATCCAAATCATGATAAAAATGAGATATAATTATACATCAATAAAAATGCACATTTCTCTAGAGTTAATCCCATGACAGTATACTTCAGGGGTGGAGAAACCCTGTATCTCCTAGGCTAAGGGAATTCCCTCTATAATATCCCCCAATAGTTACTGTGCCTATGCAGGGGGAAAAAGAAAAGGGGAAAAAAACACACAAAACAATCACTTTTCCACATGTTTATTTATCGATTGATCAATTTTTATTTTTGACTTATTTTTTGGTATGGAGATTGAGGTTGATGTCTCCAATATTATTTTATTTTATTTTGTCTTGTCTTTCTCTTTCTTTTTGCAATATGATTTGATTTTGATTTGAGCATGATTTGATTTCATAACCCAGACTATTGTGTGGTGCCTGTCTTTATTACTGGAGTGCTCACTGGTTATTCAATTTGATATTTCTTTTGGTATTGTTGTGGTGTTCCAATTACCTTTTACACATCCTCTCTTAAACTGAGGTTTGAAGCCTCTAGAGGGGCTCCACCCATTTCAGCGTATTTGACTTCTTTTTCTTCCTTTTTTTCCTTTTTTTCCTCTTATTTTGTACCCCAATCTATTGCTTTTCTTTCCTTCAAACAAAACCACATACCTCAATTTATCTAGCCCTGCCTCTTAAATAGAGGGGAAAACAAGGTAGGGTTTCAGGACCAAACAGACATGTGATCACTAATAGTAACCCAGACAAAGAGGGGTACACCTACTCTAGCAGCCCGGGGGAGATGGTGGGGTATATGGGCTGTAGAAAGGGAACTGAAATGGTGGAGGACATATTTGGTGATGGATATTCCCCTGATTCAATGTTAATATGTACCTAAAATACTACTGTGAAAGATATGGAAGCCATTATGAAAAAAAAATTTGTGTTTTTAATCAGAAACTTTCTTTGACTTACATGTATTATTATCATATCAACTATATTATATATTACTATATTATGTTATGTTAGTTTACCTCATTATGTTAATCAATTTTATCTCTTGAATAAATTCTTACAATAAAAAATGCACATTTCTCAATACCTCAATAAAAAATAATTTAAATAAATTAATTTCAGAATAAACCCAATGAATATATTAAATAAATCTATTTTTAAATGATCATTGAAAGAAAGATGTAGAAATTTTAGTTAACTTTTTTTGTTTATTTTCTTGGTGGACATACTCAGTGGTGCTCAGGGTTTACTCCAGCTCTGAACTCAGGAATGATCCCTGGCATGGCTTGGGGACCATATGAGGTAGTAAGAATCAAACTTGATTCAGCCCACATGCAAGATAAGTATTTTATCTGCTGTACAATCTCCCTGGTCCCACCTTTGATTTTGTGTACAGGAGTGTACAGGAGGTAGGATTCGTGTCTTGTATGTGGCTTGCCTCAATTCAACTCCTGGCAATACATATATTCCTCCAAATAAGGTTCTCTGAGCACCATTATTGGTGATTCATGAGCACAAAGCCAGGAATAGTGTCTGAGCACTGATGGTTGTGGTCGAAAAATTAATTAACATCAAAACCTGTTTCCAATGCAGAAATATGCCAGGAAAGCACAGAGGTAAAGTGCCTGCTTTGCACACAGCAAACTCTAGTTCAATTCCCAGCTTCACATATGTTCTTCCAAGCACTGCCAGGATTACTACCTGACCACAAAGTAAGGATTAAACCTAAACACAACTAAGTGTGACCCAACACACTCCCTAAAAATATATGTGTGTAAATATATTTATATACATACAGTGACTACCTATGTCCACTGATAAATAAGTGGATTAATAAGATGTATTATGGTGCCAGAGCAATAACACAGTAGGTAGGGCATTTACCTTGCACATGGTTAACCCAGGTTTGCTTCCTGGCATTCCATATGGTCTCCCAAGTCTGCCAGGAGTCTGAATGCAGAGTCAGAAGTAACCCCTGAGCACCACCAGGTGTGGCCCAAAAACCATAAGCCAAAAAACAAAAGACGTAGTTTATATGTTCTGTTATATAATGGAATAATGCATTACTATAAAAATAAAATATTGCTATTTTAAAAAAACATGGAGGACCATGAAATGCTTTGCTAAATATAATGAAGGTATATTAAGGACAAATATATATACACATATCATTTCACCCAAATGTGGAGTATAAAGAAAGAAAGCAAAAAGAAATTTGGATGCAAAGATCAGACTTATAGCTTCAAAAGGACAGTAGAGTTGGAAAGGATGGAAGTTAAAATAGGAAAATAGTATTAACTATGTGGAGGTGGAAGGAAAATAGACCTTTGGTAGAGATCATACTATAGTATATACAGAAGACGAATATATAATAGTGTATTGTGAAAATAATTATAACAATAATACTTAAATAAAATGTTACATTAAGAAATAAGAAATACAGTACGTTGATCAAGAAACTAGCATGTGCAAAGATTACCCTGTTTCAATCCCAAGACTGCATATGGACCAGAAGTGATCCCTGAGTACTTCTAGGTAAGGTCCCAAACCAACAAAAGTATAGTAAAAATAGGGGCCCGGGAGAGAGCATGGAGGTAAGGCGTTTGCCTTTCATGCAAAAAGTCAACGGTTCGAATCCACGTGCCCCATATGGTCCCCCGTGCCTGCCAGGAGCAATTTCTGAGCAAGGAGCCAGGAGTAACCCCTGAGCACTGCCAGGTGTGACCCAAAAAAAAAGTATAGTAAAAATACATTCAAGGGCCTGGAGAAATAGTATAGTGGCAGGGCATTTGTTTTGCCTGAGGCTGACCCAGGAGGAACCTGGTTCAATTCCCAGCATCCCATATGGTCCTCCAGCCTGCCAGGGGCGATTTCTGAGTGCAGAGCCAGGGAGGACTAGCCCCTGAGCACTGCTGGGTATGAACCAACAACCAATCAATAAATAAAGTTTAAAAAAATACATTCAAATAAAGATAACATTCTTATGGAACTTGCATTCCAACAGGTAGACTGTAAAATATGTAAATATATACATATATAAAGCAATAAGTACTGTATAATAAAAAATATTAAGAAACTTTCTTTAAATTGAGTGGTCAGGTATCTCTAAAGAGGTAATATTCGATCAAGTGAGGGAGCCAGGCATATGATTATAACATTAAAAGCAGAGCAGAAGGCTAAAGAAGAAAATAAAGAGTGCTGAGTCAACCATCAGCAATCAAATAAATTTAACCCAACCAGAATGGGGAGCACAGGCAGGTCAGGACATCAGGCTGGAGAGGGTGCATTTGTGGATTAAGGGAAAGTCGTTGAACAATATTCCAAATGTGAGTAAGCCTTTGGAGGCACACAGAGGAAAGACCAGGATCCCATTTCCATTTTAAATCAATTACTCCCATTTGTAAAAAGTTTTCTAGGGGGAATAGAAGAAGAACAAGAGCAGGAATGAGGAAAAGCTAGATCAAGTAATTAGGAAATAATTTGGAATTAAATGAAAAATAATCAACTATTGTAAAATCACCCCACGCACCATATTTCCAACCCCAGGTGTACGGGTCTAAAGAAGGAAAGACACAAAAAAGTTAATAAACCAAGCCAGTTAGGAAAGAATCATGAAGTCAGTTTGCTTCTAGTCTCATGGTCTCTTTCTCTTTCAACACCAAACCAAAACTAAAACCTGTCTTTGTTTATCAGCCAGAAGGAGGTTCAAGTGAGAGACAAAAGTAGCTGTCCAGGTGGACTTCTAAAAGTCAAAAGGCTTAATAAAAGGAAGAGGAAATTGGGGTAACGCCTTTGCTTTGGGCAAAGGCAGCTGTGACCTAACAAACTAGTTTCCAAAAAAATTTAAGTATTTTTCTCAATTGTAATATATGGTTCCCAAAATGTTAATTTTTACTAAGATCACAAGTATTTTAATTTTATTCATATAGATATTAAATTATATCCATAGAATTGATCTAGAAATATCACTTTATAGATATTTTTCTTTTCTATTTCACATTATATGAAGTAATTTTACTTAAATTTATCAAAAGCATATTTCATATCAGTAACATTTTAGAGCAATGGTCCTCAGTCATTGCATACTGTTTTTCACTTTCATATAGACACTTTTTTGTGTGTGGTTTTGGGGTCACACCTGGCAGTGCTCAGGGGTTACTCCTGGCTTCATGCTCAGAAATTGCTCCTGGCAGGCACGGGGGACCATATAGGATGCTGAGATTCGAACACATGGCCTTCTGCATGAAAGGCAAACACCTTACCTCCATGCTATCTCTCCAGCCCCCCATGTAGACACTTTTAATCCATGTAGAGTTCTGTGGTTGAATATTTATTTCAAGCAACAACCTAGACATTGATAAAGGTTCAGATCTTCAAGTAATATCTCAGCCTGGTCCTTGAAAGTAGGGATGTTGGAGAGCTTTGACAAAATGACTTGCCAAACACACCAAAACAACAAAACCATGAGACATTTTCTATTTGGACTTATCGTTTATAGCAGTGCTCCTCAAACTATGGCCCGCGGGCCTCATATTGTATTTGTTCCCGTTTTGTTTCTTCACATCAAAATAAGATGTATGCAGTGTGCATAAGAATTTGTTCGTAATTTTTGTTTTTACTATAGTCTGGCCCTCCAATGGTCTGAGGGACAGTGAACTGGGCCCCTGTTTAAAAAGTTTGAGGACTCCTGGTATGGTAATGTTTTCAAAGCTGGCCCTCTATCTATTGATATAACATCCTAAGCCCACATTTAAGAGATTTTTGCATCTATATGTCCTTGTAATATTCTAGCAGCCAACTGGGAATCATTTGCCTCTAACTGAAAAATGTTGATCCTAAATATAGTCTAGCACATCGTAGGCACCTAACCAAAATATTTTTTTAAGTTTTAATCAAATGGTTTTATGAGATCTCCTTATTTTCTAAGGATACTTTGAAGAAGGGGGAAACAAAACCAAACCTTAATATTCTGTGTATTTGTTGAGATTGGCCTCAAGTGCACTTCACACTGGTCCCTTGTAGTAGTTCTTTTCAAGAGGTAAGTGCTGTAAAAGCCTTTCTGTCTAATTCTTAAGGGAGTGTTTGCTAAGGCAACCATTCCTCTATCCACACCGTGAATAACTCTAAAGATGTCTCTTCTCTCTTCTGTTGTCTCCTTTCCCCACAACTTGAAAACAGTGTTTGTAGAGCTGGCAGGTCAAGTGATTTGAAAGAAAGGAGTGCAAGAGGAGCGTTTGGTTTTCATATCTGGAAAAAGTAAAAGGCGGGCACGAAGAAAGCCCTCGTTCACAGGAAGGGAAGAGGGGGCAGGTCAGCGTTGGGGCACTTAGGGAGTATGGTCCTTGGAGAGTGAGCACATTCTGAAAAGTGATTGCTTCTTGCAGGTATTCAAGGCACTCTTATAGAAAGAAGCACTCTTTGAAGCTGTCCTGAAATTCTGTTCTATTCCATGTTAAAAAAAAAAAAAACTACTTACAGAATGTTCTGATCTTTACAAATACAATGGTAGGTCTATATAAAGTAACAGACTTCCAGAGAAAAGGAGTTTCCACCAATGCTCTTAAGGGAGCACTTTGGAAAGGTTTACAGGTAGTCCAGTACAGTTAAGACTCTGTACACAGTCACACTGCTGGATATGAAATGCCCTGAAAGAATTACAAGCGACAAAATTACACAAAGGTGATTACTTTCTTTCTTCTTAGAGAGCAAAATAGAAATTACCTCCCTCTGTTAAAAAAAATATCTAAAGAATATGAGTGGGAGAGGAGAAACACAGATATGTAAGGATGGGGGACAGAGGCCTCAGGTGGTCTCAAATGCATTGGTAATGTTAAAAAGGACAGAACTAAATATCCAAAGGCAATAACAATGGCATCAAGAGACCCAAACTTTAACTATTTTTAACTATCTAAACTTTCTAAACTTAAAATGAGCCTCTTATACTTTTAGGCTGGGAGCAGAGAGAGTGGTACGGGACGTACTTGGGGAATATATGTGGATGGAGGTCAACAGTGGTGGTGGAATTGGCCCTGATTCATTGAATGTCTGAAAACCAACTATGAAGGACTTTGTAAATCACAATGGTTTCAATAAAATTAAAACATTTTTAAAATATCTAGTCTTAGGTGCTAAAAAGACTACATGGTTCAATTTTTTTCTCTTACAGACACACACACACACACACACACACACACACACACACACACTCTTTTTGTCTTTTGCCACTTTGAAAGAAATAAAGTGAACTGAACTGAGAAAAGTGAGTTGAGTTGAACCTTTATAAAGTATATTAACAGCAATTTGTGCACAAGGTCAGTCCCAAGAGTGGTTTTCTGTATCCTGAAATATCCTCAGGGCAACAAAGAAAATCTGGGAGGTCTAGTAATCAAGTCAAGAGACCTTGAGGTCCTTGCAGACAGGAGTAGCTCACTCCACTGCAGACCTCACATTGAGCAAGTGAGAAGTCTTCAATGCAATCCACTCTGGTAGCAGAGGCCCACTTTTCTCATTAACCATTGCCGATAGTAATGAAAGAATTAATTTATATTATAGGTGAGCATTCTTGGCAATTAATTCATCATACTTTGGTGTCTACACGAGTCTAACCTGAGATGATACATGTATTTAGAATGTGTTCACAACAACAAAAACAAACAAGCAAAACCCCTGGGATATGGCAATGAGAAGGTATGGAGCCAGTGGTTGTTCCCATGACAATATGCTACAGGAAGGGAGAAACCCCGAACCAGTAGGTCATGGAAATTTCCTTACTTCCCCAATATTTACTGTGCCTATACAAAAAAAAAAAAGTGAGTAGCACCAAACCCTGCCACACCATTATTCCTTTTTTTCTGGTTTTGTTTTGTTTTATTCACTTACTTTTATCTGTTTTTGATATTATTTTCCTTCTCTTTTTTCCTCCACCTTTTTTTTCACTCTTGTGGATACTACTCAGTGATTTTTAAATTTCTTTTGCTTTTAGTAGTTGATGCCAAATTTTCCCTTCTCCTTTTCTTAACCCTTTTATACCAAACAGAATAGCACAACTTAAAGTATTCAGACTCATAAATTGAGGGGAGAAAAGGATGTTATCAGGGCCAGACATATGACCATGCAGTGTAAATAAAAAAATGATCAGACTGGAACACCAAACAGAATAGATACCTGACCCACAACAAGCTACTAAGTGGAGACCAGTTACACTAGTATCTGTGGGGGGAGAGGGGGAGAGCAAAGGAGGGAGGGAGAT
>PVKC010031766.1:0-14436 GCA_004027635.1 Crocidura indochinensis | reverse complement strand
CCATACAGGACACTGGGGGAAAAGAACTGAGGTTTGTCCTAGGCTAGCATGCACAAGGCAGATGTCTCATGGCTGGTGCCACTGCTCTTGCTCAAATTGCATATTTTTAATGTTTCATCTCAAGGAAATGGAGACAAAGCAATAGCCTTTCTAGATTATAAATTGAGCCAAATTATGCACAATAATATTAGCCCAGTAAAACTTGTATGGTTATTAGAAAACTAATATTAGTAATTATAAGTTGATAGCCAATTTACAATAATTCCCAAATTTACCAATCATTTAGATTTAAGAGTCAAAATAAGTATTTTATTGAACTACATACTCTGGATTATAAGACCAAGAATAGTTCTCTCATCCAAGATTGTAGACTATGGATTTTACTCTAAAAACAATCTTTTTGTTTATTTGTTTTGGTTTTTTTTTTGGGGGGGGGTCACACCCATTGGCACTCAGGAGTTACTCCTGGCTCTGGCTCAGAAATTGCTCCTGGCAGGCTCGATGATCACATGGGATGTCAGGATTTGATCCTGGGTCTGCCCCAGGTTGGCCGTGTGCAAGGCAATATAAAAAATAATCTTAAACCACCTTTAATTTTTTAAATAAATTTTGTTTTGACCAAAGTGGATTACAAATCTTTCACAGTAATAATTTTGGTACATAGTGACATTGTATTAGGGGCATTCCCACCTCCAATGTTGTCCTCTCTCCACCCCTGTTCCCAGCATGAATCCCACATCGTCCCTCCTTTGCCCTCGGGGTTGTTAGTGTAAGTGGTCCCTTCTGTGTCTAGCTTGTTGTAGATTGGGTATCAATTTTGTTGTAGTTGACTTTGGATTTGGTGTTAGGTCTGTTCATTTTTTATCTCTACTTAATGTTCATACTACTATTTGGTCTTGGTGCCCTCCATTATTTCCCCCTCTTGTGAGGTAAAACAAGATGGTTCAAGTTATATGGTTCTGTATGAAGGTAATAAAAAAATGGGGTAAAAATTCAAACAAGCAAAAAACGGGAGGAGTCCTTTTAGAGACTATAAAAATCAGTTTATGAAAAGAAACAAAATGGAGCTGGAGAGATAGCATGGAGGTAAGGCCCTTGCCTTTCATGCAGAAGGTCATTGGTTCAAATCTTGGCATCCCATATGGTCCCCCGAGCTTGCCAGGAGCGATTTCTGAGAGTAGAGCCAGGAGTAACCCTTGAGTATTGCCGGGTTTGACCCAAAAACAAAAAAACAAAACAAAAAATAAAAAAGAAAGAAAAAAGGAAGGAAAACATTTTTAATTTTATGCTAGAATAACAAGTTGACAATGTAATCAGCATTTTTTCTAAGGGCTTCTAAGTCATACCTTATATAAAATGTCAGAAATATAATAATGAATTATTGAATGGTTATTAAAACTTTAATTGTACAAATTGCTAAGTATCTTTACTTGGATTGAGTATAACAAGTTACCTAGTGAAGAAAACATGTAATCAAACAACAAATTATGTAATGTTTTTTATGAATTTAATATACTAACACATTCTCTAATATTTATTTTTTATTAAATATTATCTTTTTGGGGGCCAGGCGGTGGCGCTGGAGGTAAGGTGCCTGCGCTAACCTAGGATGGACCTCGGTTTGATCCCCCGGTTCCCCATATGGTCCCCCGTGCCTGCCAGGAGCGACTTCTGAGCAAATAGCCAGGAGTAACCCCTGACCGTCACCGGGTGTGGCCCCAAAAAAACCAATATATATATATATATATATATATATATATATTATCTTTTTGTAGTTGCTCCATTATTTGAAAGAATAATAGAATTTTCTTTTTTTTTCTTCTTTTTTTTTTTTTAGTTTTTGGGCCACTCCCGGCGGTGCTTAGGGGTTACTCCTGGCTATCTGCTCAGAAATCGCTCCTGGCAGGCGCAGGGGACCATATGGGGCACCGGGATTCGAAACAACCACCTTTGGTTCTGGATCGGCTGCTTGCAAGGCAAACACCGCTGTGCTCTCTCCGGGCCCCAATAGAATTTTCATTCTCTGAAAATATATTTTGACTAGAGCACAGGTCTATAAATCCATTTTAGGATGATTTTTTTGTTTTCATTGTAGAGATGAATAAAAATGTCCTTACTTAAATACTAAAGATAAGAGTTTCAGATGCTAGAGAAATATTGCATCAGGTAAGTCATTTACCTTGCACATGGCCGACAGGAATGATCCTTAACTTGTTTAGAGTAAGCACTGAGCACATCTGGGTGTGGCCTAAAATATTTTAAAAGGGGTGTGAGAGAGAGAGAAATAAAGTGAGAGAGAGAGAGAGAGAGAGAGAGAGAGAGAGAGAGAGAGAGAGAGGGAGACACTTGCAGAGCAAATTGCGCAATTCAGTTTAGATACAATGACTGAAAAAAGAAATGTAGAAACCAGCTATTTATTGAATTCATTGAATTACTATGAAATAATAAAGTTATTAATAATCATGTTTCAATCATACAATGTCCAAAACCCATTCTTTCACCAATGTACCTAGGTGAATTCTCTATCTCTCTTGATTTTCCCCCTATTTAATCACTGTTGTTTGCAATATTATTATTGAAAGGGTAACACTGAGTGGTATCTCATGAAGGAATATATCACTTTACCTCTTTTCAGCACCCTGTTCTTGTCTAGAGCGATTTTTTTTTTGAACTACGGTATTATAGTCATAGAGGGATATTTGGGTATTATTTTTTTTTAATTTTTCACAAATGATAGCCATCATTATATGTCTATCCTTCTCAAATTTTTTATAAGTAAAATAAAACACCAGTCCATTATTTTGACAGTTATTCATTTAAGAATGATTTAAGATTAAGCACTTCAAACTACCAAGAAAGAAAATATAAAATCATTTTGTTAGACTTGTGTAGTTTGTTGGATTCAATATATAAACACTAATTTAGAAGTTGTCTCTTAAGACTTAAAGAACTTTTTTTTGGGGGGTGGGGTGGGGTCACACCCGGCAGTGCTCAGGGGTTACTCCTGGCTCCATGCTCAGAAATTGCTCCTGGCAGGCACGGGGGACCATATGGGGCACCAGGATTCGAACCGATGACCTTTTGCATGAAAGGCAAACGCCTTACCTCCATGCTATCTCCCGGGCCCCAAAAGAACTTTTTTTGATAAAAAGAATAAAAACTAAGTATAGGATATAATATATTTGCCAAACATATTTAAACAAGGCAGAGAAAACTACATAAAATACAGTGGGTCAAATGGGTTATTTTTTGTTTTGCTGTAAATGTTTCTGTTAATATTAAATATTAGATTACATGGTGAATTCTTAAGTATTCAGTTATAATGATGTGTCATATTACTTAAGTAACAAATGTTACTTTTAATTATTTATTAGGGGTGCCACACCCAGTGGCGCTCAGGGGTTACTCCTGGCTATGTGCTCAATCACTCCTGGCTCCGTGACCATATGGGTTGCTGGCGATAGTACCCTTGTCCATCCTGGGTCAGCTTGTGCAAGGCAAATGCCCTATGAATGTTCTACCTTCCTTCCCCACTTTTTAAATTTATTTTTATTTTTATCTTTATTTTTGGTTTTTGGGTCACACGCAGCAGAGCTCAGGGGTCACTCCTGGTTCCACATTCAGAAATAGCTCCTGGCAGGCTCGGGGAACTGTATGGGGTGCGTGGATTCAAATAACCCTCCTTCTACAAGCAAGGCATAAACCCTACCTCCATGCCATATCTCTGACCCTCCTGCCCCACTTTTAATGATTTTTATAAAGCATGATTTTTTAAAAAAATATCATTTGTAGCACAAATCCTAATAGTGACACTTTTATCAAATGAAAATACAGATTTATGTATAGCCACATCTAATTTACCTTATTTACTACGGTCATATTTTTCAGATAAACTCATAATTATGACTTTATACTTGATACATGTTTGCACATTTTCAGATAAACTCAACATAATCATGAGTTTATAGTTGAGGCATATTTGCACAATTATACTTGATACGTATTTGCATGTTGGGAAGTTAATCATATACGAGTCTATCAACAATAAAGAAATGTTTATTTACATCGAGAATTCTTAGAGCTTTGTAAATTGATTAGTCACTTCTTTTGCCCATTTTACTTGCATCTTATCTTCACTTAGCTATATGTTTTAACTATATGTTTTTAAGAGCAAATCTCTAGACTATGTTGAAAAAATAGAGCTAAAATATGGTATTTTCATTATTTCGAACTCTGATATTTAAGTGTAAAATTGGTACTGCATAAATGTGTAGTCAGGACAAATATTCTATTTACTTTAAATATTATGAAAATGTATGAGGTATTTCATTAGGAACTATTACTTGATTTTTATTTGTAAAAGTAATTGCTACAAGTATAAATTATATGATATCTATATTCATAAATTAATTTTAGGGAATGGGATTTGTCTCAATAAGCGAGCACTTTTCTGTGCTTAAATTTCTTGTCACTTCCATACTCCCATATGATAAAGATAGTTTTAGCTTTGACTAAAATCCACTCAGTTTTCTAATTAAGTATAGTTACCTGGTTTTAGTACTGGAACTCACAAGTAGCCCCAATACTGGATTGTATTTTCTTTTCTAAAGATCTCAGTATATATGTAACATATATTTAATTCTACAAAAATAATTCGAGGTACCTAGTCATACAGGGAACATTTATTGGAGTTAAGGTAGTAAAAGTGAAAGTGTATATGTTAATCATCAAATTTAGATTTTTACATTGGCATTTTCAAATAAAATATTATGTGTGGCATTTTTATTAAGTGAAAAAATTATTCTATACTTTTTATTATTTTGATAGATATCAAGCATTTAAGGTCATAACTTTCTCACTAGTAAATATCAGGCAAGTTTATATTTAGCATGCACCTCAAATTGAATGTAAATGGGATCCAAAATTGGCAATCTGCATAAACCCTATTTTCGTGGATCAAAATGGAATGTTGTATCATTATAAATGATTCTCCCCAATGTTTTTGTAATAATTTATGAAACTATGGAGCTGGTAATCTAGTACAAATATTTTCATAAAATGATAATAAGGCAGAAAAACTAATTTATTGTACTTCTTCAAATCTACTTCCTCTCTATTACTAATGATATCATTAATGCTTTAAAATCTATAAAATGATATGCACAATTTTAAATTAGCGAGGATTATGTGTTGTGAAGCAGAGTTTAGCCATGGTAGAAAACCATCGCATTAAACTATTGCATTTATATCTGTTAGAGAAACTTCAGGATTTACAATTTTTCTAGTCCTTAGGTGATTTAGTATCTTTTTTACAAAATAGGAAAATAAGATAAAGTGCTATCTTTTAAATCCTATTTAGATTATTATATTTTTGCAAGAATAAAAAATTTGAATTTTTTTGTTTGTTTATGGGCCACACCCAGTGACGATCAGGGGTTACTTCTGGCTATGTGCTCATAAATCGGTCCTGGTTTGGGGGACCAGATGGGATGCCAGGGATTGAACCAGGTCCATCCTGGGTCAGCCTCGTGCAATGCAAACACCCTACCGCCGTGCTATGGCTCTGGTTCCTCGATTTTAAAATTTTGTTGTGATTTATTAATTCTAGTTTATGTTTCTTAATATTAAAAATAAAATGGAAAAAAGAAAAAACAGAGAAAAATGAATACCACATCTTTCCTAGGCATGTCATAAAAATTATAGCATACAATTAGGATACAGTAAAATATGTGGAATATTTAAAATAATTATTATTTGCTAACTGCATTGTTTTGAGGAAAAATGCCTATAATGCCACGGAAATTGCTGCTTTTCTATCAAGAGATAAAAGTTCAGTCTAACTTAACAGATTCTTAAGAGATTTATTAAAATGAAATTAGTACCTGGTGTTTACTGTTTTCGTCTTCTTCATTTAGCATTACGTATTTATCAGCAGAAGAGAACAATTGTGTTAAAAATAAGGTTACAGCGGATAGAGCTGCCTTGTACGTGACCAATCTGGGTTCAGACTCCAAGCATCCAATAGGGTCAACAAAACCAGCCAGGGTGTGGCCTTTAAACCAAAACAAACAAACAAACAAAAAACATTGATCTCATTTTGAAATCTCTACTTTTTTCAGTTCAGTAGGAAGGATATTATTATATAAATTATTTTACATTTATTATAACATTAAGTTACTCAAATTTAAGTAAAAAAGTTTATAATTAAATAAGGTATTTTCAGATTAGGGATATCAGTGGTAGAGCATAGATTTTTTTTATCTATGATATGCTAGGTTTCAGCTCCCATAATCAAAAGAACGTAAAAGGCTGCCTTTATTTTCTCACTTATTCAATGCATAATGCCAGAAAATACTCCCTTTGATACTTTGCCAACTTGATTATGATACTTTAGTACTATGTCCCTAGCATTGGATTTATTGCTCAAATGACGATATAATTCTGCGAATGGAACACAGATTATTTTGTGCCTTTGACCTTTAAGCTATCTCTCCAGTTATCAAAAAGAGGTTTTCTTTTATTTTCTTTTTCCTTTCCTTTCCTTTCCCCTCTCCTTTCCTTTCCTTTTTCTTCTCCTCTCCTCTCCATTTTCCTTTCCTTTCCATTTCCTCTCCTCTCCTCCTTTCTTTCCTTTCTCTCCTCTCCTCTTCTCTCCTCTCCTCTTCTATCCTCTCCTCTCCTTTCTTTCCTCTCCTCTCCCCTCCTCTTCTCTCCTCTTCCTCTCCTTTCTTTCCTTCCCTTTATCCTCTCATCTCCTTTCCCCTCTCCTCCTCTTTCCTTTCCTTTCCTCTCCTCTTCTCTTCTTTCCTTTCCACTCATCTCCTTTCCTTTCCTTTCCTTTCTTTTCCTTTCCTTTCCTTTCCTTTCCTTTCCTTTCCTTTCCTTTCCTTTCCTTTCCTTTCCTTTCCTTTCCTTTCCTTTCCTTTCCTTTCCCCTCTCCTCTCTTTTCCTCTCTTTCCTTTCCTTTCCTTTCTTTTTCTCTTTCCTTTCCTTCTTTCATTTTCTTTTCTTTCTTCTTTTCACTTTCATTTCTTCTTTCCCTTTCTTATTTCTTCTTCACTCCCTTTTTACTCCCCCTCTCCTTTCTCTTTAGTTTTTTGCCTCTTTCTTTTATTCTTTCTTTCCTTTCTTTTATACATTACTTTTTTTTTGACAAACCTAGAGCTATTCAGGGGTTACTCCTGTTTCTGCACTCAGGAATCACTCCTAGTGGTTGGTGATTGCTCGGGGGATCATACGAAATGCTAGATATTGATCCAGGATCAGCTGTGTGTTCGGCAATCACCCTACTTCCTCTAAAATTTTTTTAGGTCCCAGTGGTTAGATTTTTTTAAAATCTATTTATGAAAGTAGTATTGATATATCTATATGTCTATATATTTAATAGATAATACTCATAGTGTTCTTTATGTCTTTACTATGATTATTATCGTTTTCCTCAAGTTTCCACTTTTAAATATTTAATCTGCCATTATAATTTTTTGCCATATCCATTTGAATTTGAATTGACACAGAGGTAAATGAGATAACTCCTACTTAGCTTTTAATATGATCTCAAATTCTGTGAATTTCATGTTCACTTATACTTGTCATCACTTTTGGCAAGCAGTTACTTCTTCATATGCTTTTAGCTGGAGGAGGATGAGAAAGTCTGAGATTACCCACATCAGCATACAGAGTCATTTTGAGCTCTTCTGTGAAAAATGAAAGAATAATATTCACTCTAAAGTAGATTTAGAATTTTATTATACTGTCAGGCTTAAAGGGTCTTCAATTTCTGGGCTAGGTTAAACAGAGAAAATGGAATGGATGTCTCTTTAAAAAATTTTGTAGGATAGCAATCAAATCTTAAGATTTGATGGCCACAGAATGATTTTTACCTTCAGTTCCACATGACACTCTGGTGGAGAATAATTTGTGAAGTAAGAATTCTAAGTTTCAAGATATCTAGATATTGAACAAGTTTATTTTTGTGATTTCATGTACAGCAGAGCCACCAATGGAATGACTGAGTACAGTACATATAATTTCCCATCTCTGGAAAACAGTACACTACTGCTTCTATCCCTGAATTTGGAATTTGCTTTTGAAATCAAAGCTACATTTTTACTGTTCTGAAAAGTAAAATACTTTGTAATTAGTATGTAATCTCTCTGCACACTTATTAAAATGCTCTATACTCCTGGTTGTTGAATTAATCTGTCATAGAACCTTACAGAGATGGACTCTCTTTCCTCAAGTTTCAGTCCTGACAGACTCTAGATCATACATAAAAATAAGACTACATCTCTCTAAATTTCTGATAGAATTGTTGTCAATTTAATGCTACATAAGACTGAGTGGGCATTTCTTATAATTCTGCTTTATTTAAAGATAAAAAAACTGATTTTAAGACATTATAATTTCCACTCTTAAAATGAGAATGTTTTCTCCAATAAAAGTCTCATGGATGGTAATAAACCCAAAGTTATGGGTCACCTCAAATTAAACACACATAAGTTTTGATATATCAAGTATTTGACAGCACTTTGACTATTTTTATACAAAAATTATTATTACAAAAATATTTTTCTCATATACAGTTTTCCTAATGTTTTCACTCTCTACTTGGTATATAATCAAGATATACTTAACTGCTTTAATTTGAGGTTTAAACATAAAAGAACAAAAATATTGTATAAACCTCTCATGACAAATTACTTTCTTTCATTGTATAATACAAAAAGACTGGAAAGGAAATGTTTATGTCTAGTAAACATGGTTGTTAAACTTCACATTGAGATTAAAAATAACTGATGTTCATATTCAGAATATCCTCTCACTGACAGTCACAGAGTGGAAGACTCTCCTCCTTTCCTGTGTAAATCAGATTAAGGGGATGTTCCAACTGTCATTTTGCACATAAAACTTCCATTCCACTTTGATAACAATCCTATTTACACAAAGACCTCAGGGTTGAACATGGAAAGTACCTAACCATTACTGAATATTCAATCATTTTTCTTCACATATGATTACAAATATGGCCTGAGAGCCAATTTCGGATTACCTTGGTTGAGTAGCACTAATTACTTCTAAACTGGGTATAGCCACAACCTGCCAAAACAATTCAGGATTCTTCCAACATTAGCTTAGCTCTCCGACCCAGAGATTGCCTCATACTGTAGAATGCTATCAGTTTATTCATGCTTATATTAATGATTAACTATTAAAATGTTAATCACTGATCCTCATAATGTAATACTTAAACATTATTGGAATGATTTTCGTGTAGTAGACACTGAATGTAATTTTTTATTTCTGAAAACACTTTTATATATCAGGTATTATTATTGCAATAAATAAGAAAACTGGCTTCCACATGAATTGCGACATGCACATTCACACAAATAAAAAGCACAGAGCCTACAGCCACTTTGTATTAAAGCCCTTACTCAGTTCTTCCCATTACAGTGACAGTTTCATGTTTTCTTAAAACAATCAGTAAAAATAAGGGAAACCTAAGAAGAACAGAGTCGGGGAACTCGTAGAATTGAATTCTATTTTTACTTGTACCACTGGCTATAATAAGAGTTGAGGCCAGTTCTTAACAGTTGATTTCTTTTATCTACAGAACGAATTTTAGGTTGTCGTGATTTTTAAATAATTTCACAAAATATTTTAGTTCTTTATTTTTTGAAAAATAAATTTGAAAAAATATTCACTCAAATAATAGTTTTGAACCATAGTTTCTCTGGTATTTCCAGATTATCATCTGATTTCATATCAATTATAGAGCAAAATCTTTGTTCATTTAAAAGGGAGTCCATATTCTAACCAGATCAGTGAAGCATTAAGAAAGATATGAAATTGACTTATCATTGGTCAGACCCTTACAAAGTGTGGATTTAGTGTTGTGCCTTTATTGTGCTGAATATATGAAAAATTAAATGAATGATGTGAAGCAATGCTTGAATACAGCACAATTAGAAAGGATATTTACAATATGTGTGATGAAGCATAAAAATACATTAGCCTACCTCATTTAGCTCACCCAAAATGCAAACTGTTTGGATATATTCATATGATATAACACCATAGACTATATTAAGAACTCTGTACTATATTTATATGCCTTTCATGTAACTATATTGACTTAATTGTAGAAGGTCTTGGGTTCATGATAAACTAAAAATTGTCTATAAGAAATGCACAAGTGTCAAGGCCAGAGTGTGACACAGCAGTAGGGCATTTGCCTTGTAAGCAACTGACCTAGAATGGGCCATGGTTCGATTCCCAGGTGTCTCATATGGTCCCCCAGCCAGGAGCAATTTCTGAGCACATAGCCAGTAGTAACACCTGAGCAACACAGGTTATGGCCCAAAAGCAAAACAAAACAAAACAAAAAATAAAGGAATACACAAATGATCCCTTAATATGGAATAAACAATACTTCAAATACACTATCAATTTTAGATAGTTAAAAGTGTCTTATGAATTTTTCATAGTGGCACATTATATCAAGTATACTTTCCCAAAATCAATGTATTTGCCTTAGAACATCAATAATTTTTATATCCTCTGTCAATTTTGTAATATTTTGAAAGAAAAAAATGTAGTAGGCATAGCAAATTGACTCATTTTCCTTCTCTGAAATATTCTTTTGTGTGTAAACTCTTTACAGATTATTTCTCACCATATTTTCCTTTTCGAAAATTAATGAAAATGTAAATGATGGCAAAGTGAAAAGAACTTTTACTTTTTTCAGCAGTTATTTTCTTTGTTTTTAATTTTTTGGGGGGGTCAAACCCATTGGTGCTCAGGGATTACTCCTGGCTCTGCACTTGAAATAGCTCCTGGCAGGCTCATGGGACTCATATAGGATGCCAGAATTGAACCCGGTCCATCCCGAGTTGGCAGAGTGCAAAGGTCTGCACCTTACCACTGTGCTGTCACTCCTACCTCTCAACTCTTATTATTAAACTCATATTATTATCATATTAGTATTGATATAGTTCACCAATTTTTATTCATAATACTAAATATTCTATGTAACTTCTATGTAATAAATGTTCTCTATAACTGGTCAGCATGTAGAGAACCTTAATAGAAAATATGATCTTAAAAATAAAATAATACACCACAATAGGTGAATTGGGGCTGATTAGAATTTTAGTACATGCACAAAAGTATAGTTAAGGCCTACTTCACTCATTGATGCATTCAACATATATTTATTGAAACTTAACTTTAAGCCAAACGCTATTCATGGCCTCAAGTCTCTATTGCCAAAGAACACAAAGTTGGAAGCAATCTGATATTCATTTTAGCATAATAAAAGGGACCAATAAACAATTTGATGAACAAATAAAAACAATAATTACAAATTGAGGAAATTTCCACAGTGGGAATGAGATTTTATGAGTAGATAGAGATGAACTGTCTAGGACAGTTAGGTGAAATAAGGTTCTAATGAATACTGGAAAATTAAATTGATGCTTGTAAAAGTAGTTTGAACTAAGGCAATATACAGTATAGAGAAATTAATATATATAATATGTAAAGTATTTTAGGAATCCATTATATTATTTGTCTCGCTTTCACTAATTTGCATGATTTTAAGCACACTCCAAAGAAGTCTATACAAATATTTATGGAAAAGAACGGCATTTTTGAAAATTCATATTTATTTATAAAAGTAAATGACTGATGAAACTGCTTTGAGTGTGAGAATGAGTAAAGCACATAATATTTAAAATATAGATTTCAGGTTATTTTGAAGAGCAATATTTCAAAGTAACGATCTTTTCATGACACTTTTATTGGAAAGTTTTTATTTTTTATAGAATATGATAGTTTTTTTCTATTAAGAATAGTGACTGCTTCTAAATTTATCCTTAATATAAATGCATTTATTTCTTCAAATACACATCATATTTGGACAAAAATGAATTCATAGTTTTAGAAAATAAATGTATGTTGACTTCTAGAAGATGTATTTTTAAACAATTCTGTAATTTATTAAATTATATATTTATGGAATAGTTAGAAAGTGTTATATTTTCTATAAAAATGTACAGTATATCAACAAAAACAAAGTAAAATACACTTAATAATATGTAGTCTTACATAGAAGAATTTTTCATTTTAAATAAAATATTATAATAGCCTAATATCAATATAATACCACATGATGGAAATAAGAGAAATAATTAAAATTATTTTATGTGCATAACATATGTATTTTTTATCCATAAATAAACACTTTTTATTAATGCTATGATCATTTTAGGTCCACATGTTGTCAATTGTCATATAGTTTCAGATATTAGAAGAATGAAATTATTTAACAACTTTATATCTAGAGTGAATAATACCAAATTTAAAATAAAATAAAACTCACATTTTGTTTTTGAGGAACAAATGCTTCTAGTATTTACAGTAGGCATTAATCTTATCTCTCGCATCCTAATTCTCATGTAAGTATAATTATAAAGCATAAAATCAGTTAATTGTTACTTATGAGTAATTTAAAAATAAAATTAAAACTTCATAGGGATATTACTTTTCTTCCAAGATAGAAATATCATAATTCAAATATACCTAAATAAAGTACATACTAGAGAAAGATATTTATTAAAGAAATGCTAAGAATTTATTTGGAAGCTCATAATATAAGACTTAATTATCTAATCAGAAGACTAAAGCATGATAGTTTAAGCTTAATTTGGGTCCCTATTTAAAGGTTATAAAATAAAGCTCTAGAGACCCAGAGTGGGTAGAGTGCATATCTTATTCATAGCTGACCCAGGTTCTATACCCTGGACCTCATGTGTTGCCCAAGCATCATCAGAAGTGATCCCTGAATGTAGATGCAGGAATGAGAAGCATTAAGTAGCTCTGGATATGCTTCCAAAACCAAAATATATAATTAATTAAGAAAATAATTCAATCTTTATTTAAAAGAAAGAGAGATACTAGGTAAAACTCAAAAAATCTTTTCCATTTTTCCATTGATTACAAAAGAGGAAATAATAGAATTCAAAAATCAATTTGTACACGTTATAGATGTGAAGTAAAGCTATGTTTCCATTTAATTTAATAGAGTTTGCTTGTAAAGATTCTAAGACAGCAACAAATATTTTCCTTTACATGGCAAATGATGTTATTAAGTATGTCTCAATAAAACTTTTAAAATAGATAAGTAAAGCAAACTTGAGTTCAGATAGTGATCAGGGAACACATAAGGCTCTATTAATATGAAATTTACCTGGAAGTTAGGAAACTCTGATATTTCATATTTCTATATGAACACCTTATCTTATCTGCCATATTCCACTAAAATTGTTAGTGTACATAGCTCTCATTCCTTATTGACATCTCCTCTAATATATTATTGTTCTTTTCAAATTTTCTAAGATTTTTTTCTTAAACTTCAACATAAACTCACAAAAAAGTGAGAAAGAAAAATTGAATGAAAAGATGTAACCATGATACAATTAAAATTGACTATGTATAAAACAAGAATAGTTTAGAGATAATGAACTTTATCCCCATTCTATTTTTAAAACCATAAAAATAGAGAATGCTAAATGATGAATTAAGAAATCATGTATTTTGTGTGATCTACAATTTATCAGAGTTAGCATATTTGAGTAGAAAGATAGAAAAGGAGGCTTGTGACCTATCCTACAGGAGGTATGTTTATATATGTATGATATACATATACATGAACATTTCTTTACATGTTTACACTTTGGCTTCATCTTTGCATTTTTGAAGTGTAATTGTGATCTGGTTCTATTTTTGATTGGCCATAACTCTGTTCTTCTGCCTCATTGTTCTACAAATTCAGTCTCACGATACTTTTTTATATTTCCTTCAAAAAAGAGTGAGCTTGTATGTAAGAATTCTGTTTCCCTTGAAATGTCATCTTAGCCAGTAGAATAGCATAGAAATAGAAACAATTTTGAAAAACTAACACTAGAAGAGTAGCCATCTGCTTCTCAGAAGATGTGAATGTGTTTTCTTGTTTCCTTCTTTAAACTAATGCAAAGATTTTTATTTCTAAAATTTAAGATTATGGTATTTTTTTTCAAATAAAATTTCTGTCATTTTATGACCAAATAAATAACTTGAAAACACCTTGGATTAACTTTAAAATACCCATCAAATATTTTTGATGGATATAACATAGAATGATTCAGCAGCCATCTGGAGACCCATTGGACAATCAACCTACCATTTTGCAGACTGAGAAAGCAATCAAAATGAGGGAAATGGGAAGGGTACCACACCAGATGGTATTCCAGCTGAACTATACAAGTGTGGGTACACAGCAAATAGTGAATATTTTCACTAGTTGTTCAAAACCATATGGAAACAGAAAGTTGGAGATATTTAAGGGACACTGATGAGAGAGAGAGAGAGAGAGAGAGAGAGAGAGAGAGAGAGAGA
>PVKC010031765.1:0-14442 GCA_004027635.1 Crocidura indochinensis | reverse complement strand
AGAGAGAACATGGTTCCACTTGGGTTCTGCAAAGCTGGAAAAACAAAACAATCTGGCAGTGGTTGGAGAGCTTCAGGACTACATTTGGGGATGCTTGGGAAACCACGCTGTGCCAGGCATTAAGGTGAGCTTGACTGCATATAAGGCATATGCCATTGCCCAAGAGCTCTTTTCCCAGTACTATTTTAAAAGCAATCCTATAAATGCAGCCCCGAGTCTAACATTATCCAAGATGGTCAATGCTATCAATATGTTGAGACAGATCAGGGTCTCTTGGTCAATCAGTTTGGAAAAGGCAGAACACACAGATCTCATGTTGGGGTTCAGATCCAATGAGACTAAGGACATCAGGAGGGAGAGTAGAGGCTGTTGTGGGTCTAACCTCAGGCAACTTCTCTCAAGTTTAGAGACTGCTGGACATTCTTCAACCTCACTGTGCTGCAGACACCTCATCTGTAAAAGTATTCTCTTTCCTTTCAGCATAATACTGAGGAGGTAAATAAAATAATGGTGTAGGCTGAATTCAGAACCCAATGCTGCTCAGGATGATTTTGGCTGAGTTATTTGGTTATATCATTCTCCTCCCCACTGTCTGCCTTTTTCTCAGGTTATATAATGTTCCACCCACATCATTCTGATTTGGGCCTTGAAACCAACTCCCCAAATAAAAACACTGAAGATGCTGACTTCTAAAGTGTCTCTTAAAAAAGAAAAATCAGTAACAAGGGGGTAGGAGTGATAGCATAGCAGTAAAGCTTTTGTCTTGCACACAGTCTGCTTTGGAGAGACCCGGGTTTGATTCCTGGCATCCCATATGGTCCCACGAGCCCACCAAAAGTGATTTCTAATCCCAGAGCCAGGAGTAACCCCTGAGCACCCGCTAGGTGTGACCTAAAAACGAAACAAACAAAATCAATAACAACACAACATTTTGCTTTTTACTATTTACTCCTTGAAGTATATCTTCCATTTTCTCCTAAAATGTAATGTTTTCCAAATTAGAGTGAATGGCAAGGCTTTTGTCCATAAACAAACCATTATTTGTTCAGAAGTTCAGAAGCTCGGAAGGAGGGACTGTGAAAGTAAGTTTCTTCACAGATACATTTTAACATTACCTTTATTTGACTATTATCATTATCTGGCATATAAATTGTAAAGCACGTCCTGTGATTATCTCATTAATATATGGGCAGTATTAGGGGTTTCAGGACCACCCTTGGGGATATCTGGTCTGGTACTATGGGTATGATGGTTGTTTGAGGAATGGTAGGATTCTGGTGTGGGGAGAGAAGCTTGTGTCTAAGGGAGAAGCTGCTGCGGTTTTGGTTTCCACAACAAGTCTATCTGCCTGCTGGTATCTTTAACTAGTAAGTGGAAAGCTTGTATTAGAATTTTTCTGAACCTGTTTTATTCTCTTCAACCTTGTGTGGATTATTTACTGTGTCGGCATTTGCTTCCAGACCTGTGCTCCCCCACTCCCTAGGAATTGGGGCATGAAGCTTCCACTTCAGGGTCCTATAGAAGACTAAGCTTCATCTCTCTATTCTTGTGATATACTTTATTTGCTGGCAAACTTTTGAGAAAAGCATCAGAAATCTGAAATTGTCTGCCAGAATTTTGTGTATTTTGTGTAGTGTGTGTGTGTGTGTGTGTGTGTGTGTGTGTGTGTGTGTGTAAATGCAGTGGCCAGGGGGACTGGATCATAATCAAACAGACAGACTGGATGGTTATGAGGGCCAAGGAATGGGTGTTTTGGGTCCTGTAATGCTAGTGACCAACAGGACTACTCCAGCAGTCCTGGGGGTGCTCAAAGACTGTTCCTGGTAATGCTTGGGGTGCTAAGTAGTGTCAGGCATTTAACTGCAGTTAGACACATGTCTCAAATCTTTGTTTTGCAGTCCCTGGGATTTGATCTTTTTGATTCTGACTAGTAAGTCATATGATTTCCAAGTGCCAACTATTAATTTAGAGCATACATAAATATCCTGTAGAAACATAACTTTTTTGGGGGGGCCATACCCAGCAGTGGTCAGGAGTTACTACTACCTATCTGCTCAGAAATAGCCCCTGGCAGGCATGGGAAACCATATGGGACTCCGGGATTCAAACCAACCACTTAAGTTCCTGGGTCAGCTGTTTGTAAGGCAAACACCGCTGTGCTATCTCTCCGGCCCCAAAACATAACTTTTCTAAAATTAAAAAAATGTAAAGAACTGGCTATATCTGGTTAACACAAAAGAAAAGATAGTTCTGACTTGGGGGTTCCTCCTGAAGACTGGTCTTCATGGGTCTGGTAATGCCTTATTTAAAACAAAACTAATAGCGAAAACAGTTAACTTCTTCTTTACAAATTTTCTCTTTAAACTGGGCTTCGTGTTTGGGCAGATTTATCCTTTTGCTTTATGGCCCCTAGCCAACTCTAGTGGGAAGTCTAGAAAAGAATTCAATTCTGCTCTTTTCCCAGATCAGAATTGTTGATGAACTAACTGTGCATCGCTGAAGTGTGACATGAGTCTGTGTCCCCTAGAGTCCACTGATAAGGGGACAAGAGACCAACAAGGATCAGCACTTCTGGGAATATAACAATGTAGGTTCTTAGAGTTTACAAATATTTCTCATGAACCCACAAAAATATTTTAAACAAACTCAGCAACTCAGTTCCCTGTGCCTGCTGCTTCCCTCTGGAAGCCTTACCAATTTCAGAAGCCATCGCTCCTTCTGGAGGACCCAGACTTCAAATACTACCCCTCTGGGTAGTCACAAAATAGTAAAAGAATCTGAGAACTCACCCTCAGAGCATGGGTGTTGGCAGATTTTTGAATGGCATGAAACCCAATGGGCGTTCAGATGGAAATACTAAATATGAATTCAAACTCTACCAACCAAAGGTCTTCCTTGGAGCTGGAAGATTATCCTGTCAATTTGTGAGAATCCAAAATCTAATGAACCTCTCTACAAAAAATGATCTTCGGAGTTTTTTGACCTACACCTCTAAATAGGACAATAACCCCCAGATCAATTCTTGTCTTTACATCTCTATTATTTCTTATATCTTCTTGTTAGTTTGGGCCGAGCGGTCCTGAATACTCTTTGTTGTCCATTCAGGAAAGAGGCGGGCAAACCTGTATGTTTGAGACTCTTCAAGTATGAAAGAATTACCTGTAACTCTGACTCTATCCTATCATACAATGTACATTTTCTTCCAAAGATTAAATGAGATACACGTTATAGTTATGACTCATGTTAAACATGACAAAGTAACAAATATTTGCATGTACTTGATGGCAAGCCTAATGGGCCTTATAAAATATATCCCCTAAATCTAACATAAATTGGGACCAAGGAGCCAAATGTAGCAAGTGAAATTCCCTACACCCGTCAATAAAATATGTGTATTTAAATGCTATAGAGAAAATTGCAAATGCTTTTCAAACGACAGCCCTCCGATCTGCAGTTTTACCAGGGGTGTGACTTAGTCTTTTCTTCTGTAAGACCGAGAACGTGCCATACTTCTGTCACACAGAACCCTTACTCCAAGAGCAGGGATACTGTGAATGCTACCTGGGTCACAGCACTCACATCATGGAGGAGAGGTCTATAGGGAGATATTATTGAGGGAAAACTTGAAGAAAGAAATACACATAAGGTCATACAGTAATCAGTGACGGTGTTTTGTTCTGTTCTATTTTATATTTTAGTGCCTGTGAATTATGCATTGGGTCCCCCCAGGATTCCAAGGTTATACAGATACTCAAGAAGTGATTGATGCTATTGTGTAGATAATGAGACTTGCCTTTGAATCACAGGAAATGCTCCCCAAGTTAAAGCTCATACTTCAGTTCTGGGTTTGATCTCTACACTGCAAGATCCCCCAAGAATCACAGAGTAACCCCTGAGCACTGAGCCAAGAGTACTGCTTGGGCATCATTGGGTGTGGTCCCACCTCCTCAAAAAATAGAAAATTTGACTTTGCCTAGAAGTTAATAAGGACAAGGGAAGATGCTATGTGCTGAAGATAAAGAAAACTCCCTCTTCCAAGCTTCTGATCAGTCAACCAACAAGCCAGCATCTGTCACCACAGTAAAGCCAACAGTGCCCAGACTGTCATTGTGCCCAGTGGGAGGTAAACTGATGTCATAGAATCTGATGCTCCACCTGGCAGGTGATATCATTTCCATAGTTCCACTGGAAGGTGACACAGTTCACTCTAAAAACAAGTGTCAATTGCCAGGGAGGTTCTATAGGTGGGGACAAAAGGTCCATGAGTCGGCCTGGTCCTTCTAACTGTCCTGGGCTTTCTAATCAGGATTTGGATTAGGACTTGAAGGTGGCACAATTTTGGAGGCCCCACCACTCCAGCCCACCCCCAGAATGTGGGATTCAATAATTCATTATAACACCTTTGCCGCCATTTCTCAGTTCATGCTGCAGATGCCTTGAATGCCTGGGAACCCATGACAGTCTCAGTCAGAGGACTGGTGTCTGTAGTCATGAATTCTAAAAAGTGCTCTGCTAAGATCGCCACCTGTTCAGCAGACTGAAAACATTTCTCATTTCACATACCACAAACTATTGGACAACTGGGGATACTTGGTGGTCATTGCAATCCCAGGCTACTTTTGCACCGATGACCTCACATGAAGTACCTCGCAAAGTATTAGTTTTCCTCTAACTCATACCATTCAAAAAACACTATGTTAAGAATGCAACATTATAAAAATGATTGCTTTTCCTGCTTCACCTCAAGAAGCCTTTTTTGGTTGTTCTATGGGAAAAGAATGCAAAATCCACAGCGTCCATGGATTTCCTTTGCAGGGAACAAGTGAATCAAACAATAGTGTTATATAATAGGGAGACTGCTTTTTTTTTCTTCTTTATCCTGTATCACCCTTTCTAATTGATTTCCCAAAAAGGCAAATAAGAGACCTAGCACATCCTGTTGTAACTTCTAGATAAATTATGGTTAAAGGCAATAGTTGGTTTGCCAGGAGAAAAGCCAAATAATCAACCACATTGTTATGTAGCTGACTTAATACTTCATTGTGCATTATGTTTTAGAAATGTCACCAGCTTTCAATTTTACAATATACACAGAAATGTATAAGCTCAAAAGAGGAAACCAGATGTCTGGGGAGTGTTAGAATCATCATAGAAATGACAGGTCGGAACAACTTATACAGGGGGAGTTTTGTAAATATATTACATGAACAGATACAGAAGAAAGTAATGTTTTAATAGGACAGTGAAAAATACATAGCAGATCAACAGTGAGAGCAGAAAATAAAAGAACAAGATAAAAGAACAAGAATAAAGATCATTGTAGAGGGCTAAAATAGAATCATGTACCCTCAAAACAGGCCAAACTTTTCTGAGAAGTCTCTAAACATGTCTCCTGTATTTAGTTGATAGCTTTCCTTGGAGCTGTCAAAATGCTTTGAGGATCTCTACATTGACAGTTTTCTGCAGTTTGTCAGATTTGGACTTAAGATAGAGGTAAGAAAGATCTTCAGCTTTGCTGTCAGTGGCATGAAAACTTCTTAGCCAGCTGGAACAAGGCATGGTCTGGGACCATTCCAAATTGACAAGGTAACCTTGCCTAAGTCCTCCTGGTCCATCAAACATAAATAATAAAAAATGCAAGAAAATAACTGCAATGAACAGTGGAGAAGCAGTCCTCAAAAGGCAAAACAAACACAAGGAAAGAAATAGGCGAGGTGGTTCATAAGTGCACCTACTCATCCCGTACTCTCTCTCCATACTCCACACGCACAGAGATCCTCTGCCAGGAGCAGCCTTCAGGCCTACCTTTATCTGCAGTCCACTTTGCTTTTTCTAAAGACACCATCAGGCTTACTCTATCACTTTCCACCACAGAGGAAGGCAAATTTCCACGACCGGGGCAACTGGAGATTTTTCTGTTATTCACATAAGAAGAAAAGAGGATAGCATAGGACCAGTATCTCAGGTTAGCTTCCCTCCTGGTTCCATCACCTTTACTTTAGAGAAGTCTTCTGAAGTGAGTTAAAAATATGCAAGATACTTGGCAAGGAAGCTAACACATAACAAGTGTGCAGGAACTATTAACACCCCTTCTTTCTTACTCACTTCCCTAAAGACTATTGATTCTAACAATCCCCAGGGCCTCTTCTCTAAGATAGCAAACAAGTGACTGAGGTTGAGAGCCCAGAGCTGAGTCATTTCCTCCATATCATCCTATGTCTTAACATGAGTATTAGAGCTAAAGCACAGCATAAAAAGGAAATTCCGGTCAGTGCAGGTTACATTTTCACTACACTTGAAACTGTACCATTGAAGCATAGTTGCTCTGTGACTTAAAGGCTATGCTCTAACATTTGGTAACACTGATCATGGTCTTTCTTATGGCTTAAATATAAACCTTACAACTTCTTGTGTCTAAGATGTAAATCTTACATCTCAATACAGTTGTACATGTCTACTGGGGATGTCCTGGGGTTTTCTGAAGTGTACAAAGCTGATTGTTGTTTTGTGTTTATTTTTTTTAAGTTAACCTGAGTTAGATTTTGACTCATTAAAAAAATAAAAGATTTCTGTCTTTGGACCCAGAATAGGAGGTGGCATCTGAACTTAAGTAAGCTGAGGACTTGCTAGGCATTTTCAGGGGTTCAAGTGACACTGCAAACAATTCGGTTAGAGTAAAATGGGCCCTGGACTTCAGCTACAAGATTACTCTCGCACCACTGATGGTTTCCACACCTGAACGGTGACACCGCTTTTCTTGGCTGAGAACTTCGGCCTTGGGGCTACAAAATAAGATGGTGAGGATGATCCTTGCTTTGGAGAGGCAGGAAGACCCACAGGCACTGGGGAGGCGCTGGCTGGGGAGCTGGCCTCAGCATAGTAGGCCGGCTGGGAGCTGTAGGCTGGCACGGAGTACACAGATGAGGCCTGCGCATGAGTGGGCGAGCTGGCACCCATGGGTCGAGGAGGGAGGCTTTGTTTCATGGCTTGGGCAGAATTGACCTTGACAGGTGACTTCTGTGGGAGACCATCCTTTGCATCTGGCGGTTGGAAGGTGAACAAGGATGCGTTGAGCTGATATGGCTGGTGCTTCATGACATCCAAAGCATTGAGGGGTTTTTTGCCCTTCTTCTTGTTCATTTTGGGGGTCTGTGGGGCCGAGGCCTGGGACTTGATAGCAGCCAGTGGGTAGGAGGGAGAATGGATGGGGTTGTAGGCCATGGGAGGTGGTGCCCGGACATTGGAGGAGTACTTCCAGCTGGCAGGGAGAGACGGAGTGGGAGACTGAGCACGAGCTGCGTGGGCCTGCACTGTGTCCGAATCGACCACGTACTTCTCCATCCTTGACTGCCTTTTGGCGAAGAGCTGGGCTCCCTTTCCACTCATGCCTGGAAGCTCGTTGGATGGTTCTACTGACCCAGCATAAGAGGTCACATTTGCTGGAGTGGAACCTGTGGGTGGCTTGGGTGTGTAATTCTGACTGGTCACTGCCGCCCTTGGACCTGGGAAGGGACCAACCAGATGCTGGACACTCGCAGGCCTGGCTGGAGGGAAGGAAGGCTGGGCAACTTTGATGGAGGAGACCAAGCTGCCCTGCGAAGGACTGGGTGTGGGGAAGACTGGGGGTTGGGTAGAAGCGCCTGCTGGCGACCAGACTGGAGAGAGTGGAGTCCCAGGCTGAGAGGTGGTCGACTTGACGGCAGGTTTGGGGGCCACGGGGGGTGGGGTCTTCTGTTTAGCCGAGGTGCCTTGCATGAAGTTGCAAGCCTCAGCGCCCAAACTGAGGTAGTCTTCCTCGGGGCCAGAATCACCTCCAGCTCCAGCACCCCTCTTCCCTTCTGCATTCTGCAGCAGGGACAGGAGCTCCGGGTTGGGGCTCACTTTGGGCTCCTTGAACGTGAACATGGGCTTGGTGGTGCTCCTTCGTTTGGCCTCCTGCAGGATGCCTGTTCTTTTCGCTGGCACTGAGATGCGCTCATCCCGGGAAGCAATGCGTTCGGGTGCATCATAGAAGCCCAGTTGGGACCAGGGGGCAGGCTGTGGCCACGGAGGCGGCGGTGCGGGGCCACCAGTGGGACTCGAGGCTTCTCGGGAGAAGGCCTCAGGTGGAGGGGTGATTGCAGAATACGGCGGCGGTGTTGGAAAGCCAGCAACGGGATTTGTTAGATTATGGGTTGGGGAGAAGGGGGCTGCGGGCTGGTGCAGGGACCCTGGGAAAGGTTTAGCCGTTCTGTTGACAGGCATCATCCGGTGTGCTTCTGGGGTCCCGGGCACCCCGCTCAAGCCATTCTGTTGGGGCCCGTGGGCCAGGCCCTGTGTCACCTCGATGTAGCTTTTGCTCACTGAGCTCTGCGTGCTCACAGCCTCCTCCTTCCTCTGATAAGAAGTCAGGGTTGCCAGGCTGCCGGGCGGACCCACCTCTGGCGTGCCACCCGCCCTCTCTTCCTCCTTCTGGGCCGTGATCTGCTCCATCCTTTCCCTCCTCTTGGCAAACATGAGGGCCCCTTTGCCTGTAGTGTCAGGCAGCATCTCCATCTTGTCACCTCTGTTCAGCTTCTTCTCGATGTCCACCAGTCCCAAGTCCCAGTCAAAGTTCACCACTTGCCTGCTGTCCTCGGTGTCCGAGACTAGCTCCTCGTCCACCTCGGATTCGCTGGCACCCAGAAAGGCCGCTTCGGAGATCTCCTCGGTGTTGTCTTCCTCCTCCTGCTCCTCGCCTGTCCCCCGGTCAAGCTCCCCAGTGCCGTAGCTGACGAGGGTGTACTTCCTGGCTCGGAGCCGCCGCTTCTTAAACATCAACACCCCCTTGGAGTTGGGGTTGGGAGCATCTGTCAGCAGGAGAGCGATGCTTTTGCATTTAGATTTGGCTTCCTTCACCTGCTTTTCGGACAGGCTTTCACTCCTCCGAAGCCCTAGAGGAAGTACAAAAGCAACACTGAGGAACATAGTCAAGCAGACTCCAGGGCATTCTAGAAACAGGCTCTACCCAGGACAACAAAAGTGGAAAAAGACTTGTTCAGGAACTAGCTAACAAACTATTATTATTATTATTATTATTATAACAAACTATACTTATTGACCACATCTGATTCTGCTTGGGGACTATTGCTTATCTCAGGATTCACTCCTAATGCTTCAGGGGCCAAGTGGTACCACCAGGAATCAAACCCAGGTTTTCTACAGGTAGAGGATGGCTATTGAATTCTGACAGAATCGTAGTTCTGTTAACTTGTTTATTTCTCCAGTAACACACCATGCACAGATAGAACTCTATATAATTCTGTTTCACTTGTTCATAGGGATGTTTTTATATATGCTGATTGGAAAAAAAAGTCTCATGATTTGTCTCCAAATAGATCCTTATATTTTAGCAATGAACACTGATTAGTGAAAATGTCAGTTAATAAGAGAAATCAAAATTGTAAAAGAAATAATTTGACATATTCTTTTATGAAAAATGTGGCCAGAGCTATAGCACAGCGGTGGGGCGTTTGCCTTGCACGTGGCTGATGCAGGACAGACCTGGTACAATCCCGTGCATTCCATATGGTCCCTCAAGACAGGAGCGATTTCTGAGCATATAGCCAGGAGTATTCCCTGAGCATCACAAGGTGTTGTCTCCCCCACTCAAAAAAAAAAAAAACCCAAAGAAAAAAAAACAAACAAATATTTTATTAAAAACAAGGCCTAACTTGTTGCTCTATATTAGGAAAAGTCTGTAAGAAATATTTGAAAAGTGGAGTGAAGCTCCAGGAAGACAGCCTGACATGGAAAAGGGTGCAGACTTGTGTCTCAGTCCACAGACCCTCCCTTACACCCTGGACGTGGCCTTGGAGGTCTCTTGCTTTGCTCAAGAGTCATGGTCAGCTCAAAACCAAAACCAAAACCAAAAATCAGAAAGGCAGCCCACAGGCCTGGTGCATGAACTTTTTCAGTCAGGGATCCGGCCACAACTTCTGGTGGTCCCCTAAGCACAGCGAGTGACCCTTGAGCACCAATGGTGTGTCTGAAAATAATTAGCAAACTGCAAGATGAGGAAACGTTAGTTGCCTAAATATTTGATTATAATAAAACTAATATTTAAATTCCTTTGTCAAAACTTTGTTACCTCTATCATTCACTCAAAGCTATTTAATTCTTTTAACACAGGATGAATACTAATTGCAAGTACTGCATCAGTAATAATGATTCACAATATTATATCACTGAGAATACATGCAAGAATTGTTAGCTGCAATTTATCTATAGAAATAAGTTTATATACATATTGCAATTTTGGAAATAATAACATTTTAAAGTTAATGAGAATAAGTGCAAATCTTGGGTAAATTTAGAAATTACAGGTACAAATTGCAGATAAAGACTGATGCAGAGGGCCCAAGTGATATAAGAGTGGGAAGGGCTTTTGCCTTGCACACAACAGACTTGGGTTTAATCCCCTGTTCATATGGTCCCCCGAGCTTGCTTGGAGTAATTTCTAAGAGCAGAATTAACCCCTGAGCATCACGAGGTGTGGCCCCAAAACCACACACACACATACAGCCTGATGTAGTAATTAGACATTTACATTTTTAATGGCTTTAAAATATAATTTCCATCTACTTTTTAAATTATATTGCATTGTTAAAAAATGAATTTGCAGCAAATTAATTATAATACCCATTAATAATATCTTGGATCACACAAAACATTTTTGATTTCCTAAAAAGAAATTCCAGAAAAGTTTTGGACTATTTTGTGATTGAAAATGAGGTGTTTGGAGGCCAGAGAAACAGTATAGAGGTAGGGCATTTGCCTGCACACAGACGATCCAGGACCAATGGCAGTTCAAATTCTGGCACCCCATATAATCCCCTGTGCCTGACAAGAGCGATTTCTGAGTGCAGAGCCAGGAGTAACCCCTAAGTGCTGTTGGTTGTGACCCAAAACACACACACACACGAAAGAAAATGAGGTGTCTTTTATCAATAAAATAATTAGACTTAGTAGTTATATTTTTCAAATAAAATGTAATCAGAGAAATCATTTTTTAAAGAAAATAAGGCTCGATATTTATTTATAGAAAATACTGATGCATGGTCCTAAATTCCTGAAGGTAATTCCTTTTCTGATGAGTGTTATACAACTTATTAAACTGACAGTCACAGTTGCAGTTATTGCTGACTTCACTGGCAAAACTTGAAGTATGTGAGTGCTGTCTTCTCACACGTGTCTAATATGCTCCACATATAAGGAATGATTAGCAGTGCTTGCCAATAAAGCTGCAAATGGTTATACTAAAATATGCTTTGAAAAAAATTACAATAATTTAAAAACATGATATGCAACATGGGAGGGGGCTCCTACTCACTTTTCTAAATTCAAAGACTTCTACAAGTCTTCTCGTTGGTTTACATCAGTTGGTGGTACTAGTGTTTTGGTTATGGTTGTTTTAGTTTTTTGTTGTTGTTGGTTTGGGTTCACATCTGGCAGTGCTTGAGGCTCCTCCCAGCTAGGTGCTTGGCAGTGCTTCCAAAAAAGAGCCAAAGATCAAACCTGGGCCACCTGCAGATAGAACCTGCACACTAGCCATTTGAACTATCTCCAAGCTCCTGGTTCAAAACATTTTAAAGAAGTTTTTGTTGTCCTTATTCTATGGAGTCACACCCAGCAATGTCAGGGGCTACTCCCTACTGTGTGTTCAGGGGTCACTCCCAGTTCAGTGGACAGAGGAACATGTACTGCCAGGGAGTCCTGCATAAAATCATAGAGTCCTGCATAAAAGTATGTGATCAGCCCTTTGAGTGATTTCTACAGCTCTAAGATAAATTATTATTAAAGTAATATCACTTTATAGACTCCAGTTAATCTCAGATATATTAAGATATTAATTTGAAGGACTGAGTTTATTACTGTTATGGATCAGTTATACACTGATGTACCTTTACCTTTCTTTTATTTCTTTTTCTTTATTTTTTTCACCTTTACCTTTCAGTATTATATCCTCTCAAGTTAAATTCCAGAATTTTCAGAGAATATAGAAACATGGGAAAAAATTTTTTGAAGGTCATGAAACCTAATTGCCATTCTGAACTCTCTTTCTCCATTCTGTAATAGCTCCCTTGAGAAACAAAAATGCCACTAAAGTCCCTTGATTTTGAAATATATTTGGGGTTTGGAGACATTTAAATATCTCCACTCGGTCTGAGAGTGTAACTTCTGTGTCTAGAAGGTAGACGGTCACTTGTAGTCGAGTGAAGTCTTACAAAACGTTGAGGATCAAGTAACTGCTCCATTTTCCATGTGCCCTTGTCTGTCAAACTCACTTCTGCAAGCATCATCAAGCTGCACAATGACTTTTTCTTTTTTTTTTTCAAAAGAGGGTCTACTTTTAGTATCCGTGGTGGAGCCTGAGTTTTACAGATCATCCAGAAGCGAATGCAACAGTTTCTGACGGTTAAACTCAGAGATTCCTTGACCTCAAATACTCTGGATGCTATTTTAACATGAAATATCTTAACACTCAGAGACAGGTCAAACCAGCACAAGAGCAATATTTGCTTTAACAGTTCCTGTGCCTTGGGGGTAGGGGGGTGATAAAAGCAAGCACATTAAAAGCATTTATATCTACTACAGAATTTAAATGTAATGTAGAAAGTGGTATTCTCCACAATTTCACATTTACTACTTTGTGCATTCAGAAACATTTTCTTTAAGAAAGCCAATCAGAGAGTTACGGAAAAAATTTCTTTTCCAATGAATGATCCACGCAGAGGAAGCAGTAGCAAATGCCCTCGATTCCCAAGCCCCCTTGCGCCCGCCCCGCAGTTGCTTTCAGGCAGGCAGGACTTACGTGCGTGGCGTGCTCTGTGCTTGTGAGGTCTGCTGTGATCCCTTTCAGAGCGGGGCTCTTCCCCCTGCTCTGTGCCTTCTGATGAGACTGCAAAGGATACCAGAGAAGGAGGTGCTTCGGACTGCCCTCCTTCCCCGGGAGAATCCACACACCCCTTTCCTGTCTGCAGCCTGCACCCTTCCACCTGCTGCTTGTCAGAGCAGTTGAGGATCACAGCCACTCGTGACAGCCCCATGTCTCGGGCCTCGCCTCCCTGGCCCACTCTCAAGCCTGGGCCACTAGAGAGCTGAATGGTCTTGCTGGATCTTAGGGAAGGGCCCCGTTGCTCTTCAGTGGGCAATGGCTGGAGGTGGCCAATGCTGTTGTGCTCTGAGGTGGGTTCTGGGTCGGGAGACTGGGATTTGACAGCGTTCAGGAGAGCCTCCTCTGGGGCACTGGAGCCCTTGTGCTGTGAGAGGGACAACTGGAGCTCCACCATGGCCCCTGGCCGCCCTTCTGCTGCCTTCTCCTGTATGAGAGTTTCCTCTGCTCGGTATCCTCTCTGGGAATCCGACATGTGGGGGTCCACAGGGGTGCTCAAGCTTGCGTCTTCTCTTAGGCATTCTGGACCATTTTCTCCACCCTTAATGAGGAAAGCTTTGCTCTGTGTGGGGTCGCTGGAGAACTCCCTGCTCTGCCCAGAGTTTGTGGCTGGTCGAATCTGCAGGGTGGTACTTTCCACATACCCCTCATGGGTAAGAAGCTCATGGCTGTTGTTTTCAGCTTCAGGGGTCGGAGTCTCGTTTATCTCACTCGAAGATCTGCACACAGAAACATCATTCCAGACAGTTAAATCTGTGTGTTCCACCTGCCAAAGAGCTTCCTGACACTTTTATGATGCCTAATACATGATACAGTAAAAACATTTTCTCTTAAATGTCAACTGCAACCTAGCTGAAAAAAGAAATTGGGCAACATGTTTATAACCTTATTGAGCACTTAAAGATCTTCCAAATATACTTGTCTTTAAAGCAAAGCCAAAGTGCTTACAAAAGTTTATGGATCCTAAATCCAACGTTTTGAAAAGCAGCACAAGTTTATGGCAACGTGGATGCTCTCTATCTGTAATTATTTGAGGCTTTCCAAAAAGAAATCATGTGCTGCTAATAGAAAGACAAAACATTTTTTGTTTTATTGGCTGAGTTTAAGTTGGGATATTATAAAGTCAGATAATTCAGCAGTTTCAGCTCAATATCAATACACAGATAATGCAAGCACTGTTTTTAGAGGTTATGCTTTCTTGAAAAGAATGGAGCAGAAACTGTTTTTAAAGCACCAATGAGTGTGTTTTGCAATAGGTGGACCCCAGCCCAGTACTCTTGTGTAAAGAGAAATCTATTCCATGCTGCAATGAATCACTGAGTCATGGGATATTTATAATCTGAGACCTCTCCCTTTCTTCTATTTGAACCTGTCTCTTAGAGCATTTTCCTTTTAGGAGGTCTGAAGTCAGATTGTTTCTTTATCTCTCAGTGAAAGATGCCAGAGCTGTGTCACTGCATTCCATTGGATTCTGACCTTGGTTTTGCAAATTTGAGTTTGCAAAACTTAACAAAAGTTCCCCCCCCCCC
>PVKC010031764.1:0-14471 GCA_004027635.1 Crocidura indochinensis | reverse complement strand
TAGGAGGTTAATTCCAGATCACAATTGTGCAGGCCAGAATGGTTGAATGCACACAAGAGTCAGTGAAGAGCATGAATAGATTTGCTTGCCATCAGGGCAACAGAAGTCTTTGGAATCAAAATGAAGAAATCTCTTCAGAGAGATGAAGTTGCCATGTCTGTGTCTGACAGCTTTGTAGACTATTCTCAAAAGAGATGTAAACCAAGTAATGAAAAATTGTGGTACTCCAGTCATCCACCTGAAAACTGGCAATCTCAGGAGGAGATTATGGGTCTAGTCCCCACTCTGCTGAAGTGAACCTTCTGCACTCACATCCCTATATTGCAACTTCATCAATGGCCCTGTTTTACCACTCCTCTATGGTTCTCTGCAGAAACACACCAAGCTGGCTAAAACTTCAGCCAGTATTTAAGCTGACATCACCAGGGCTGGGCTTTTTTTGCGGGGGAGAGGGGAGTGAGTACATATGGCCACCTTCCTTCTGCCTACTTGTACTTTTGGAAGCCCTGGCAGATAAAATCACACTCTATAAAAGCTGCAGTATCAGTAATAGTCCTTGGAAGCCCTGGATCGCAGTACAATCTCCATTTTTGTTTAATACTGTCATTCCCATAGGAACACACCAATCTAGATGTCTAGATGCCAATGTATGTCTGCAACCATCTACTGTTTAAAAGCAAGAGAAGTAATAGAATGAACAAATAACAACAAGAGCTTACTAAATCTCCTTACAATAACTTAATGACCTCATTGGGAGATAAGGTCATTTTTAATTTTGTTGCTTTACTCCTTTTTCTTCTTTTTCCTCTTTCCTTCTTTTCTTTTAAAATAATTTTGCTCGCACTTACCCCAAAGCAAACATATTATGATCAACTATGTCAATGATAGCATACATGGTCTATAACTAAAATATAAAAGAAAAGTTACTTTATGGTTGGGAATATATGTGCAGCAGAGAAGAGGTAGAGACAGTCACACATAATAAAAAAAATCCTATTTTGATGTAGATATATTCTTTTGAACCATGTGTGTGTTGCACATTTCCCAAATCTCCATCATTACTATCATAGCAGTTTGCACTCTGTGTTGTCACTTGCTTTACAGTATTAAATATCCTAAAAATAATAATAGTTTGAGGGTTCCTGGGAGGGAGAAAAAGGCAGTAGGCAGTATTTTGAGCAATGCAGATGGGCTTCATACATAAAAGGAAGTTAGCATCTATGGCCTCATACTTGGAAGCTGGTACAATTCTCTCCTCAGTCTCTCTAGTCTAGGAATGGTAAATGGCACATTTTCTACCCAGGTCTGTGTCTCAGGGTATTTTGCAGTCATAGATTCTCTGTGTACTCAATAACAGAGAAGAAACTAGGTCTGGAACCAAATTAGTGAGAATGCTTTAAGTACTCCCACAGGTCTTTCCAAGAGAAATGAGATAAAGGAGTGTATGTGTTGCAAAAAAAAATTGTGGAGCTTCAAAGTCCTGCTGTACCTTCAGTATGTTCCGAGGAAAGCAAATCCCAGAGGTCCCTTCTACTTCAGGTGGCTCATACAGGTGGTGACTCTGTAGGACCAACCTTCCAATTCTGGGGATGACTTATTGGACCAAAAAGTACAGCTGAGCTGCAGGCAGCCATGTGTTGGTTGATCCTAGGGGAAGCTCTGACATGTCTATCTAACATAGACATTCATTACGGCAGGTATAGAGAGTTGCTCATTTCTACAACTATGCCATGAATCCATACCATTTAGGATCCCACTATCCTTGTGTGATTTCCCCATGAAATTGGAAAGTGCAGTCACCTTTCCTTGCCTGTCAACGGCATGCTAACTACGCGCATTAGTTTCAAGAGTCAACACATTCTAGAGACTTCTAGGAGGCCATTGCTAAGCACATCTTCGGCAGTTTACATTATTTCATCAGGGATAAGTCACCTGTGGTGTGTTCTTTCTTACCGGAATTGGTTCAGTTGATGAGTTTTAAATACAGTTTATAGAAATTTCTCTGGCTCTGTGCTCAGAAGTGACCTTTGGCAATTCTTGGGTTATTTTATGTGGGGATTCAAACTCAGTCAGCTGGTGGCAAGGCAAACACCTAAACTTCTTAATTCTGCCCCCATAGAAATGTTTCTTAAAACTAAAGAGAAATTGGGCCAGGGAGACAGTATAGGGTTAAGGCATGCCCTTCAAATGCCTGATGCTAGCACTATCTCTGGCACCACCTGATCTCTCCTGTGTGCTTCTGGTGGCTGTTGAACATAGCTGGGTGTGGATTGGAGGCCCAGAGCAACACCAGGGTGGCCAGGAGAATACTACAGGAACATGCCCTGCTGCATCCTTAGCCCTGGCACTGAACCAACAGCCAGCTTGGTTTAGAATTGCCAGGAGTGACTCTCAGGACTTTTGAGTGTCCCTTCAGAGGCACCCCCAAAACTCTGAAACTTGGGGAAAAGCAGAAGTTAAAAATGAGGGAAAAATCTAAAAATTCTGTGGAGAGCAAGATGAAGTTTGTAAGACTTACTCACATTTAGCAGTAAGTCCCCAAACTCATCAGTTCCTCATTATTTGGTACGTCTGTGCTCTGAGGGGATTTGCATCTATGTTAGCCTTGCCTTGGTGGACTCAGGCATGCCGCTGCTCATGATCTGTGGCTTTATGCTTGGAGTATTTTACACTGCAGCAACCAGCCAATGCTACAAACCAGGGCCTTTACTATTTGCCCTGGAACCCTGGGAGAGGATGAGCCTCAGATGCTACGTTTTCTGAAACTCTAAGTCTTCTTCTATTCCACAAGCAAGCTGGGGTGTCCTATAACCTGGCTGCTTCCCTGAATTTGTTATTGGTTTGGAATAGAATTTCCTTCCAGCAAAAGCTTTTCAGCCTGCTCCTAAGAGGCCTCCATACTCGATTCACCCATGGGCCTATTATCACGATGGCATTGCTGTTCGATTCCTTACAATTTAATTAACAAGGAACAGCCAGGACTCTCTAGTTTCCAGCTTCTCCCTGTTCCTTCTTCTCTCTTCTTGTCTCTGTCTCTCTCCCCCCCCCCCTCTCTCTCTCTCTCTCTCTCTCTCTCTCTCTCTCTTTCCCCTATCTCCCCTGAGGCACTGTCTAGGCAGAAATGAGAGAAGTCTTCAATGTTTGGGCCGCTTGCTGCTAAGTGCAGATGGCACGAAGACCAAACAGAGCTGGGGAAACAATCCCACAGTTCCTCCCATCCCTGCTGAGACGGCAGTTTCCAGGCGTCCTCTCTTCTCTGCCATCGGTGATTTCGAGGGATGCTGGGCATCCTACCTGCTGGTCCCCTCTACCCAGAGGGACAGGATGGAATTACTTTCAATGTCACGGAGAATATTAATTAACTGCCTATTCCCATCCTTCTGCACTGCTGGGGTGGGCCAAGTCCGGTGTTCCCAGCAGCCTTATCCAAAGATGAGGGTTTTCATTGCAGAGCAACCTTCCCCAGGCAATAAGCAGTCACGCCCCCTGGCCGCTGCATTGTGTGTCCAGTCATTCCTGCTGGGTCTTCCCAGGGGGTGAAGAATAACACAGATGGGACTGATCACAGAGCTGTGAATGGCAGGAGAAACACAGGGATCTTTCTGGTGCAGTGAGAAGCAAATTGCTTTTATTTCCCAAACAAACCCACAGAAGCCTAGTGACCTTGAGACTTGGAAGTATCTTGTGCAAAAAATCTGCAGTGAAAATGTCCCTGGCTGGCTTGAGTGGGAGGGGCAGTGGTACCCAGATAAGGTAGAGGAGACAAAATTTGGAGACCCCCAGTTGGGTTTGGCATCCAGGCTCTGTACTTACCTCCTTACTCCTCGGTGGCAATTTCATCCTCTTAAATAGGATAAGAATAATAATGCCTGCCACCTGGGGAAGTTTTGAGACTTCAGTGAAGAATGTAAAGAGCTAAGCAAAGCACCTGCATCTTGCAAGCTCTCAGAATATATTTGGGGACAGGATGCAGGAACGGAAGAAGGATATTTCATGTGAATTCTTCTAAATTGGTTGAATTTCCAGATGACCATTATTTAAGGTTAAAAAAATGTCATACAGAGTTTTAATGAATTTGGATAAGGAGAAGAAAGGTTCCCAAGTCCTCTTTGTAGATTTAAATATAAAATATAAAGTATAAAGTTCACATGTTGGGTGAGACTTCCCTCAGCATGGCACCTCTAACCCTTTCTGCCAGTGGGTTTGAAGATGCAGCTAAATGGCGGAGAATAATTCAAATATGCCCGTCAGTTAAAGTTTCATCAGAGTCAGCTTGCTTTAGTCCCTCATGGCTTTTCTCCACCATAAGATCTACTCCATGTCTGCCTAACTCATGTCTTTCTCTCAGGAGCTCAGTATGTCTCCCTTGTTGCTGATCTCTGGGCTCTCTGCCTCTTGCTGCTGCTGCAGGCACTCTTTTATTCTATTATTCAAAATAACCCACTCATCCCAGGTGTGGGTGGGTCTCATCATCCAAGTGGGATTAACATCTCAAAAGGAAGTTTAGGTAAAGGCATTGGGGGAAAGGATACCCCCACTCTTAATATTTTAGTTCATCTGTTTTGTTTGTTTTGGGCCACTTTGAGCTGTGCTCATGGCTTGCTGATGACTTTATGCTTAGGGATTACTCCTGCAGAAGTTGGGAGAACTCAACAGAGCTTGAACCAGGGTATGCAAGAGAAGTGCCCTATCCATTGTACTATCCCTCTGGCCCTAGTTCATTTATTAAGTGGAAGAATAATAACATCAATCTCATGGGGTGTTTGTGGGAAATGGGCTCAGTTTGATTGTTCCCCTATTAACAGAGAGAAAAGCTGTGACTGAGACATGGAAAATAGCAAACAGCTCTCTCTCTCCTCTCCTCTCTCTTTCTTTTTTTCTCCTCTCTCTCCTCTCTCTTTCCTCTCTTTCATCTCTCTCTTTCCTCTCTTTCATCTCTCTCTTTCCTCTCTCTCTCTCTCTCTCTCTCTCTCTCTCTCTCTCTCCCTTAGACTTTCCCTAGATGTTTAGAGTTACTACTAAGAAAGTGAGCCAGGCAGGAGCTTGCAGTCAGTATTGAGTCCTCTTTGGTGGGTGGCTAAAGTTTTCAGTGTGAACCATTTCTGTTGATGGAGGTCCCATCTACTCTGCTGACTTGTCCTGACTTAGGTTCCATGCAATTCAGGACTCAGGTTCAGGAAGACAGAGGAAGCTCAAGTTTGGTTGGAAGGATAGACCTAGCAGGTTAGCTTAGCTAAAAGGTGCAGACTAAAATGGAAAGGTTAGATTGTTAAAACATTTTCAATTACCATATTTTTCATTCTATAAGATGCACCTGACCATAAGACGTGCCTAGTTTTCAGATGCTTTCCTTCCCTGCACTTAGGCTTCAGCTCCAGGCAGCATTCATTCCATAAGATGCACCTTTTTCTAAAAAAAAAAATGCTACAAAAATACGGTTAAGTCACAATAAATTTCTTCTTCTGACTAATATGCAAATCCAGAGATGTGAATGTATTCAGTGGTTGGAACAATGTGATTGTTTCTTAGTTCTGTTTTCTATTTTGGCTTCTTTTTTAGGAAAACATGCTACCCAGGGTTCTACAACTACAACTTCAAGCCAGTGGGAAAGGGGCATTGATTTTTTTCTCAATAATCTCCACATAAATCCCCCTGATCTCTTTGACTTCATCAAGTCCTAAGTCCATTCCAGAAGTAATCATCCTTGCCAGGATAATTCTGTTTTGGGGGAAGAGGATCGCTGCTTGGTGATGTCTAATGATTACTCCTTGCTCATGCAGTTTCAGAAATCAAACCCAGGTATCCTGCATGCAAAGTATGAGCTCAGTCTTTTAAGTTATCTCTTGTGCTTTGCCACAGGAATTTGACTAGAGTTTGAATGAAATTCATGAAAAATAGTAGGAGAAACATCTGTAGGAGGTGAGCTCTTTAGAGAGAAACTGTGGTACTGTTAACTAGAAGATGGAGACATGAGAAGATGGAAACACAGATTTGCTATACAGGTTGTTTCACAGAGCCAGGAAATTAAGAGAGTGACTTTTTGTTTTGTTTTGTTTTGTTTTGGGGCCACTCCTAGCAGCGTTCAGGAGTTACTTCTGACTTTATGCTCAGAAATCACTTCTGGCAACTAGGGGAAGCATATGGGATAGCAGGGATCAAACCCAGGTCTATCCCAGGTCATCAGTATGCAGAGCAAATTCCTTATTGCTGGTCCCTAGAGAGTTACATTTTATTTTATTTTATTTATTTATTTTTTTGGTTTTTGGGCCACACAAGCTGACACTCAGGGGTTACTCCTGGCTATGCACTCAGAAATTGCTCCTGGCTTGGGGGACTATATGGGACACTGGGGGATCGAAACGTGGTCATTTCAGTGTGAGCCATTTCTTGTTGATGGAGGTCCCATCTACTCTGCTGACTTGTCCTGACTTTGGTTCCATGCAATTCAGGACTCAGGTTCAGGAAGACAGAGGAAGCTCAAGTTTGGTTAGCAGATGCCTTGCCTCTAGTGCCATCGCACTGGCCCTGAGAGTCCCTATTCCTTCTTGTTGCACACAGTTGTGCGATGCTCTCAACCTTAGATGTGTTATTCCTGTGGGTCACACACCTGATTGTGATGTCAGTAATTAAAAAGTAAAAGCCACTGGGATGCAACTCCAGCATGTGGTTTTAGAATCAAACTTGCAGTCTCACTAGCTTGACAACTGATCAAACCAAACTAGAGTGGTCTTGTCTGTGGAATTGGGTTCTTGATGGCCTTGAACTAGAACTTGGGCCATAAGCATCATCTACCTTCTTTTTCCTCATCTTCCTTTCTCCTTGTCCTCCTTACCTCTCAGGAAGTCAGGAAGGTCCTCACTTCTAACACTTCTGAGGATCTGCCACCAGTTCTCAGGTATGTGTGTGTGTGTATGTGTGTGTGTGTGAGTGTGTGTGTGCGTGTATGTGTGTGTGTGTGCAGTTGAAATAACACAGCTGCTGAGGAATTTCTAGCTGGTGTCATTGGAATAGGAAACACACTCAAGCTTTCTGTCCTCTGTCTCATCCAAAACACTTTTCTAGATTTGACAGAAACAAAAAAGCCTCTGGGCTGTGCAGACATGGTGTTGAGTAGAGGTAGGGGCCAGTGGTGACGAAAGACAAGATACTTCCCTCCCTCTGTTATCCAGAACAACTCTGACCTGGCTTTTGCCTTGGTGTTGGAGAGGGAAGGGCTAAAAGAGGGAGACACATGAGTGCCTGACTGTATTTCTCACCATTCTGAGAGTGGAACCTTGTAGATTTAATATGATTGAGAAAAGTGCAGAATCTGAGAAATGTTCCCCCGTAATATCTCCCTTGCCAATAATACTGCCAACGCTACAAGTAAAAAATCAAAGAACATTTTTAATGAAAAGGGCCCTTTGCACCCTCCTTTCTGCAAATCCACAGCAAGCATTTTGAGACTGTTAGTGACATTTAAGTCCTTGTAGAAATTCCTGTGAGAAGGAAGCTGCTTCTCCAATACAGTTTCAAATAGTCAAGATCTCTTTACATCTCACCCGTGACCTTTCTGTTCATAGAATGCCAAACAATGCATGAAGCAAGTGTTTGAAGTTTCCAAGACAGATTTTGGTACTTGGGCATCCAACATTCTCGCCATCATTCACATTTATTATTCAGAAAGTATCTCTGAACTACATCTTCCACATAGCTAATTTGCTTCTATGAGTCTCAGCGCTTCATGCTTTTCAAGCACCCACTCCCTTCCTCACACACATTCCAGAAAAATTCCTTTCATTTATAATCAGATTAAGAGGAATTTTTTCAAATAAAAAAGCCTGCTTTATCTGGCAAAGAGGATAAGTAGACAATGCACAAAAACACACCAAAGGGCACCAAAGACAGGTTTGCTCTCATATAGATGGGTAGAAACTCCCTGGCAATCATGCCTGGCATCTACAGGGAAGTTTTTGTTTTTTTTTTTAAGCACCTTCTTAGTATCAGAACTTTTTCTGCTTAATTACATTTTTCTACCCTCCCATCAAACTATTATGATCATTTTCATCTTATAGAGTAGAAAAGGGAGGAAGGGAGGGAAGAAGTGAAGGAGGGAGAGAGAGAAAGAAAGAGAGAGAAAAGTAAAATGCTGGCCACTGAGATAGGCAGAGGAGGATGCATGGGAGGGAAGAGGGCATCAGCAAGGATGAGAAGGAAACTGGGGACACTGGTGGCAGAAAATGTGCACTGATGAAAGTTGTTGTATATTGTATGACTGTAACTGAATTATGAACAACTTTATCTGTGGGAAAAAAACCTATATCACGAACACCTACACCTTTGTAACCATGGAGTTTAAATCAAACAAACAAACAAACAATAACAGTGATGTGGTGAGAGTGGAGCAGGGGCCCGGCTCCCCTGGTCCTCAGAGTGGTTATGAATTCCAGAACAATTTGAACCCAAGATAAACTTTACTCTAACCTGAAAGATAAAGGATGATGTTACTCAACTGATGTGGTTGGAATAAGGATAAAATGAAAAAAAGATAAAGCAAAAGCTGTTTCCCCCACATGAACTTAGGTTAGTGCTTTTCAAATAGTGGGGCACGCCCACTGGGGGTGAGGATCCGTAAAGGGGGGTACATTTGACCTCGGCAAACACTGTCATAATAAGCTAAGCCCCGTATTTATGTCTCTGTATGTCTCTGGAGCTGAGAGTTGCTGTGTCCTGCTTCAAACCCCACTTTGAAAAGCTATGCATTGCAAAACATGCTCATTGTAGCCATTAATCCAGACATCACCTCTGATTAAAAAATCAGCTCAAATTATTTTATAGATTTTTGGTTTGCAGGTTAAAGTATTTTTTTAATAAAGATACTATTTATAGTTATGCGGGGGCATGAAAAAAGTTTTCTTCTTCCTAGGGGGGCATAACAGAAAATAATTGAGAAAAGCACTTACTTAGGTATAGTTTTGTTGCTCAGATCGGGAGAGTAAAATTGGAGCTTATAAAGAAATGTGTTGATGATTGGCCTAAGAAACAGGCAAGATGTTCTTAAGGAAAAGAACATTAACAGGTATCATTGATTTTATTTCTCAATGCATCTAACTGCAGTGCACTGTTAGGAAGCCAGGGTACTCCTGACTCATTCTGTGTGTGAGTTGCCACAGACATAGGTATGGACTGGTTACATAGGTCTAGACAGTCAGGAGATTTTTGTTTGGATATATTATTTATCTTTTAAAATGTATTATTATATTTTAGGCCATGTTTTGGATTATATCTTCCTTTCCCCTGAAAGAATGATCTGTGAGTGCCTGGAGTGGTGGAGAGCTAGCTTGGTCTCACAAGTCAAGAATGGCGTGTTCAGATATATAGAATGATTGTACTTATTTGTAGAATAAAAAAAAACCCACAAAGTCTGGTAAGAGAAACAAGGTCCAGAAACACAGGCAGTAGAAAAAAGGTCCAGAAGGACTGGTCTGTGGTAGGAAACTTGCTACAAGCAGGAGGCTGGAGAAGGAAGAATGCACTAACAACAGAGAAGGGAACACTGTGACAGTGATCGCTGTATCACTCTGAACAGTAACTGGGTGCTAAAAGGAGGTGAAATGATATGCACGATACCCCCTTCAGTTGCAATATTGCAAACCACAGCGTCTAAAGGAAAAAAATGAACAAGAGAAAGAGAGAGAGAAAGGAGAGAGATGAAAAATGTCTGCCATAGAGGCAGGCCAGGAAGGAGAGCAGGAGAGAAACTGGGGACATTGGTGGTGGGAAATGTATACTGATGAAGGGACAGGTGTTGGAATATTGTGGGACTGAAACTCAATCATGAATAATTTTGTAACTGCGCATCTCATGGTAACTCAGTTAAAAAAAAATTTCTTTTTAAAAGATTGGTTTAGGGGCCAGAGCAGTGGCATAGCGGTAAGGTGTCAGCCTTGCGCGCACTAGCCTAGGACAGACTGTGGTTCGATCCCCTGGCGTCCTATAAGGTCCCCCAAGCTAGGAGCAATTTCTGATAGAATAGCCAGGAGTAACCCCTGAGCATCATCCCGTGTGCCCCCCCCCCCAAAAAAAAGGAATGGTTCATCCAAGTCTAAGGCAGAACTGGAAGATATAGGGAAGACAAGTCCCCCCTGACCGAGTCTTGAATACCACTGAAAAACTTCTGAGTTATGGGGAGAGCAATGCCCCCTCTTTGGGACTTCACAGGGTTTAGATAGCGTTTTCTGTCACTTAGCTTGAAGAGACCTACCAGACCAAGAAATAAGATATCAGATTCACATAACTCTCAATGAAGGGAATGGGCTTTTTGGGTATGAATAAGGTTTAGTCTTTCATTCCATAAATATTTGTTGAGCTTCTATATGTGCCATATATTCTCTTATATATGGAGAGGTGTTTGTGGTAGCCCAAGAAGGACATATGGAAATGAAAAGGGCTCTGACAACAGAAGACAAGGATTAAACAAGGTGGGAAGGCAGGATGCACCAATAGGTATGAATCATTTGCTAACATGATCCTAAGAGAAACTGAAGAAAATAGCGAGTTATGGGGTTCCATTTTCCTGGTTTTGAATGCAAATTCTCATCTCAACACTTGGTAAGGGAGGAACATCCAGAAAATCGTTAAATGCAGAGATATAACTCAACAGGCAAAGTGAAATATTTGCGTACAGAATCTCTGGGCTTCATCTCCAGAACCACATGGTCCCCTGAGAACTGCTAGGAATAACATCTGAGCACATAGCTGGGAATAGCTGCTGAATACTTTCAGGTATGGCTTAAAAACAAACAAACCAATGAGAAACAAAGCTGAAATAGTTTGTGCATGAAATCCTACTAATAATCATTTGTAAACCACAGTGCCCCAAATATATTTTAAAAATCTTTTAAAGGATGAATGGTTTTATGGAAGAGAATACATCAAGAAGTTGATTAGCTGAATCTCTGATTCAGATTTCTTTTTTTCTTTAATACAGTTTTTTTTAAAAAAATATCTCTATTTAAACACCGTGATTACAAACATTATTGTAGTTGGGTTTCAGTCATTAAAAGGACACACCCCCTTCACCAGTGCAACCTTCCCATCACCAATGCTCCCATCTCCTCCCTCCCCGCCCCCCTGCATATATTCATGACAGGTTTTTTATGTCCTTCATTCACTGAGATTGTTATGATAGTTTCAGTGTAGTTATTTCTGTCTTTGTAGTGAGCTTCATATCTTGATTTGTTCCTTCTCGTCCTCATCTCTGGGAATTATTTCAATATCTTACTTTTCTGAAAACCCATAAATGAGTGAGACTATTCTGTGTCTATCTCTCTTCCTCTGACTTATTTCACTCAGCATACTAGATTCCATGTACATTCATGTATAGGAAAACTTCATGACTTCATCTCTTCTGACGGCTGCATAATATTCAATTGTGTATATGAACCTCAGTTTCTTTAGCCATTTATCTGTGGAAGGGCATCTTGGTTGTTTCCAGATTGACTATTGTAAATAGCACTGCAATGAATATAGGCGTGAGGAAGGGATTTTTGAATTGTATTTTTGAGATCCTAGGGTATATCCCTGGGAATGGTATAGCTGGCGCTCAATTTTCAGTCTTTTGTGGAATCTCCATATCATTTTCATAAAGGTTGTACAAATGCATTCCCACCAGCAGTGAATGAAAGTTCCTTTCTCCCCACTTTCCTGCCAGCACTGACTGTTCTTGTTCTTTGTGATGTGTGCCATTCTCTGTGGACTGAGATGGTACCTCATTGTTGTTTTGATTTGCATCCCCCTGATGATTAGTGATGTGGAGCATTTCTTCATGTTCCTTTTGGCCATTTGTATTTCTTCTTTGAGAAATTGTTCATTTCTTCTCCCCAGTTTTTGATGGGGTTAGATGTTTTTTCTTGTTAAATTCTGTCAGTACCTTATGTATCTTAGATATTAGTCCCTTATCTGATGGGTATTGGGTGAAAAGCTCCTCCCATACTGTGGGTGGCTTTTGTATCCTAGGCATTATTTACCTTGAGGTGCAGAGGCTCCTCAGTTTAATATAGTCCCATTTGTAAATCTCTGCTTTGACTTGTTTAGAGAGTGACTTGTTTGTTTCTACATGTTGTTCTATATATCTTATGCTTTCAGGTCTGATATCAAGGTCTTTAATCCATTTGCATTTGACCTTTATGCAGGGTGTTGGATGGAGATCAGAGTTTGTTTTTAGCAAGTAGCTGACCAGTTGTCCCCACACCACTTGTTGAAGAAGCTTTCCTTGCTCTATTTTGGATTTATTGCTCCTTTATCAAATATTTTTGATTGTTTATCTGAACCAGAATTCAAGACAGGAAGGTGAGTTTCCCGAGGTTAAAAGAAATGCCACAGCAGGCAGGACATTTGCTTGGACATGGTGGATCCAGGTTCAATCGCTGACACATCATATGGTCCTCTAAACCCTTTCAAGAATGATCCCTGAGTGCAAAGCCAAAAGTATACCCCAAACACAGTCAGGTTTGTCAAAAAGAAAAGAAAAGAAAAGAATCGAAGGAATTGGGTATCATACAGTTTGAGAGAAGTACTCCATATTCTTGAAAGTATTTTGAAACTACCAAAACTATCTCTTTAAATAGAATCTACATACAAGAAAGAATTTTTTAAATCTTTATTTTAATCTCATTGTTTACAGCTCATAATACAGTTATTTCTGGCATCCAATGTTCCAACACCAATCCCACCACAAGTGAGACATTCTCTCCACCATTGTCCTCCGTTTACTACTCTTGGCTGGTATGAATAATTTATGTGATATTGCTTGAAAAAAACTAAATTATAATAGAGTTATAAGAAAAAAATTTTTAAAGAAAATTTGTGTAAATGATCATATCTTGAAATGGGGTCATTATGCCATTGTCTGAGGCTTTATTAAACTGATTATTGCTAATTGAGTATTCTGTTGTTGATTTTATTTGTTGAGCTTATGTGGCTTCTCTGATAATTTCACATCTAATTTGGCATATTCTACTGGGATGCCAGTATTAAAATTATAGCGGCCTTGCATGGCCGCATATTCAGCTGTGCGGTTCAAGGATCTGTGGGGTTGTGCTAATGAGCTAATAGGGAGGCAGCAGTGGATTCTGGGTGTGGCTGCCAGGAGTTTGGGGAGTTCAGAGGCAAAGGAGGGGCTGTATCATATAGAGATGGCCCACCCTGGTTCTACAGAATCCCTGGAGATGTCAGCTTCAATAACAACATACTTGAAGTTTTAGGGTGGCTGGATGTCTCTGCAGAGATTAGTAGAACAATGGTGAAGCTGGACCATTGGCATGACTGCAGTTAATGGGTATATGTACAGTTGTCAGGACTTCAGCAGGGTGAAGTCCATTCCCAGGGTACAATCAGCTGCCATAATAGTGTAGCCATGCGTTTTTGAAGTGTGGTGATGAATTTTTGGCACTGACCAAATCTATATACATCAAAGAAGATTTTCCTAAGACTACTTTATACTCATTGATAAATTAGACATAAATTTAGTTTATATGGCATATTATGATCACAAAAATTTAAAATAAAAACCCTGATTGCTGGGGCCAGAGAGATAGCACAGCAGTAGGGCATGTGCCTTGCATGCAACCAATTCAAGACGATGGTGGTTTGAATCCCAGCATTCCATATGGTCCCCCATGCTGGCCAGAGATGATTTCTGAGTGCAGAGCCAAAGAGTAACCCCTGAATGCTGTTGGGTGTTACCCCCCCCCCAACAAAAACGCTGATTGCTTCTAACAATAAACCATAATTAACAATGGATTATTCATTCATTCATTCATCCAGTCAGTCAGTCATTTATTTTCCAACCTGCTTATTCCACTTCAGGACCATATGGCCAGAATCTATCTTAGTGGCCCTGGGGGCAAAGATGGCAAGCACTCATGGACTAGATATCTTCCAGTACTCAGTCAGTTTGGGAAAATGTTGATAATTTAGAGTCCAGTGAGCCTCACATACACGTTTTTGGGATGGGGGAGGAAACCAGAGAGCAGAAAAAAGCCACATAGACATGGCGAGAATGTTAAATTCCACAGAGAATGTGACACCTGCAGAGAATTATTTTTCTTAACACTGTAATGGCATGATGTTGATTCAAATGATGGGATTAATGGATCTGCAGCCAAGGGACAAAATCAGTTGAATATGAATGGCACAGAACAAATTGCTCTCTTTTAGGTTGCTTGGCCAACTTCTTGGTTCTTGAGTTTCTTTTTTTCTTTGTGTTTTTGATTGTTTGTTTTTGCAACACTCAGGGTTTACTCCTGACTCTGTGTGCAGGAATTACTCCTGTTGGTGCTCAGGGGACTGGACCTATGCATTATTGCAGATGTTGGTCACATACAAAGCAAGTGCCCTAAATCCTATATTAACTCTCCAGCTTTTTGAATTTCTTCCTTCCTTCCTTCCTTCCTTCCTTCCTTCCTTCCTTCCTTCCTTCCTTCCTTCCT
>PVKC010031763.1:0-14435 GCA_004027635.1 Crocidura indochinensis | reverse complement strand
TCCTTCCTTCCTTCCTTCCTTCCTTCCTTCCTTCCTTCCTTCCTTCCTTCCTTCCTTCCTTCCTTCCTTCCTTCCTTCCTTCTTTCTTTCTTTCTTTCTTTCTTTCTTTCTTTCTTTCTTTCTTTCTTTCTTTCTTTCTTTCTTTCTTTCTTTCTTTCTTTCTTTCTTTCTTTCTTTCTTTCTTTCTTTCTTTCTTTCTCTCTCTCACAGTGGGTTTGAGCCACTCCTGACAGTGCTTAGGGGGTCATATGTGGTGCTGGGAATTGGACTGCAGTTGACTGCATGCACCCCTATACTGACTCTCTGGTATTATATCTTACTTTCCTCTTAAATGAATAAACAAAATAATATGCCCAGTACTGCAACTTATATCCCTTATATCCTGGGACCTTGGGTTCACTTGACATTATGCAAAACCTTGAAGACAGAGATCATCAGATTTAGCTCAGTCATCAGTGGGCTGACATGGAAGGGTAAAATACAGGGGACACTTGGGGCAAAATAAATGTAGTGATAGAAGATGTACTTGTGCAAACAGAGTTGCAGAAGAGCAACATTTATTAGTTAAGTTAATATTTGAAGCTCATCCGTTACTGAGCAAAAACAATCTTACTGTCTAGGTTCATAGAAGCAGAAACTATGGCACTGACTTTTGAAAAAGTTAGAGGCTTTATTTGTGAGGCCAACCAAAAAGGAGACAGGAGAAGGCTCAAATCTGTCTCTTCTGTCTTGGGACCTTCATATAAGGTTAGGATCTTGGGCAAATAAGGAGAAAGACAGGATGAAAATGACTGGTGATACTTGAAATATTCCTTTCAAGGTAAACTAGTGGTGATATCATATCTTCTCTGTTGTGAGAATTCTTACTCCAGAACAGAGTTTGTCTATCAAATTTTTAGTTTTCTTGGTTTCATACATAGATGTATCTTGGTTCCAAGTGAGCTTGGTCAGCTGGAGGATATGGCTGTTACCAGTGTATACATTCTTACAAGAGAAAATGATCTTCAAAAGAGCCACTATTTCTCTTTTAAACCAGTTTTGAGAGGTTTTTTTGGCACATAGTTTCATATGAACTAGTCATCTAAGAGAACCATGGTAATATTTAATTTGTTTGTTTTGGAGCAACACCCAGTGTTACTAAGTCAGGGATATTCTAGGCAGGGCTTGGGGAAGCATAGATGATGCCAGGGATAGTCTCCAGACAGTGTGCAAAGCAAGCACCTCACACACTGTACAATCTTGCTGGTTTTCCCAGGGTAATTTATGTTTGATTCAGGAAACACTGGTCTTCCTTACTCAGGAACCCCTTTTCCAAAGATACACACATACTTTGTGTGTCTTCAGGACAATTGGGATCCCTAAGTCTTCACCAGCACTTTCAGACTTCAATATGATTTTTCTCTCTTAAAATACATGCTAGCCCCTGCCTTTGTTTGTGTGTAAGCTGTATTTCTTGTTGACACTTCAAAGTCAGGCATCAGTATTTGGTACTTGATGTGGAGCCTTGTACAGAACTAAGATGATCCCTATTTGAGCATTTTACTCCAGGCAAGGCTGGTTTGTATTTAGTCCCACCAGTTCCAGAATTGCCTCCCCAGTGCTTTTCAATGGTCTCTGCCCCAGCTGGTTCTACTACCAAGCCATCATACTGGTTCATACTACCAAGCCATCATAGGCCAGATGTCCAGAACCTGTCAACTTGTAGGACTGCCATGATGTTAGGGATAGCCCAACATGCTGATTACCAGCTCTAAACTCACAAACATGCTTCCAAGGAAGCAGAAGTCAGCCTGAGGTACTAAGGTATTATTTAATGGCATATGCTTGGCTTCTCATTTTCTTTACGCAAGAGAAGTATTCTCTCTCCAGCAATTGAGAACTCTGGAACTGAAGAGCCAGGCAGACTTTCATCTTAATCTTTTGTGAGAAAATATTTTTCATTGTGAATTCTTCCAACCTTCTTAAAGTTAAGAACCTGTTCATTGTTGAATCTGGTTTTTTCTTTTATGTACCAACACTAGGTTACATTTGGTCACCATTTTTTACGAGGCACTGTAAATCAATGCTCCCAATGCCTGCCTCAGAAGAAGACTGACTTAAAGTCTCCCCAGCTCTTAAGCTTGTTCTACAGAGCTATCTGAGGGGTTAGTTCCATGCTTACTCAATCTTCATACTGACCCTTGTTCAACTTGACACCAGCAACCTTCAGAATACAAGAATGGCTCAGCCCAGATCTTCTCTAATCCCAGCAGCAGAGAACAAGTTTTGCAAAACCCCTTCATACCCATACCATCCATTCAAATACTCTTTCCTGGAATGGTATCTAAAGCATTTCGTTTTATTTCTTACCTTCTGCTGACATAAGAACACTTCTTTTCAAGTCTTTGGGATAGGAACAGAACGACCTTCCACAGATACCCTTTCTGATGTTCAGAGGATGGGGGGAGATCTCCATCTTAAAAGCAGATTAGCCAGGAGGACACATCAGTGCCTGGTTCAGGTTTTGTAACCAAAGAACTCTGCCCTGGCCCTGCTGTCAGGCAAGCAGATTGTGAGATCTGCATATGGACTCAAAAGCATGTTGTCCTCTAAATTTATTGACTTGAATGGATATTGGATTGAGTTGATAGAGATTTTTTTTCGTTTTTGTTTTGTTTTGTTTTGTTTTGTTTTTCAGTTCAAAGTTGTGCTCACTTTCTTTCAACCCTTCCTCCACTTGTCTGTTTGCCTCTTGGAAATAAACCTCCTGCTCATTTAGCCCGAGTGGCTGTAATCAACCAGAGATTAGCGCCACCACTAATGTTAATAATATGCTAATATTTCATTAGGCCAGAGATTTGGGGAGGTGCAAGGCTGCCTTGCTTGACGTCCATCTGTCAGCACAACTGGCATAAGGGGAGAGCTGAGGAGAAGTTTCAGTGTCCCTTAGGCACGTTTTTCAGTTCCATTTTAGGATGGGGCTTCTGCAAATAGGAAGGTGTTCATGGAGTATTGTTACCTGCATGACTGGTAGATTTCTTCCCTGGCTCAGGCCCAGCTTTCACAGCCTCTCCCCTAGGCAGCTGCCTTAACCCTGGCTTTCACCATGAGTCTTTAATCTCCCAACAGCTTCTCTTCCTTTCTCCCTCCCTCTTTTCCATCCTTTCTTCCCTTCTTCATCCTTATTTCCTTTTCCTACCTACCTTTCCTCCCTCCCTCTCTTTTTCTTTCTCTCTCTTTCTTTTTCTTTCTTTTTATTTTTTCTTTCCTTCCTTCCTTCCTTCCTTCCTTCCTTCCTTCCTTCCTTTCTCTCTCTCTCTCTCTTTCTTTCTTTCTTTCTTTCTTTCTTTCTTTCTTTCTTTCTTTCTTTCTTTCTTTCTTTCTTTCTTTCTTTCTTTCTTTCTTTCTTTCTTCTTTCTTTCTTCCTTTCTCTTTCTTTTCCTTGCTTCACTTTCATTTTCTTTTCTTACCAGTGGTGCCGAAGGCTTATTCCTGACTCTGCACTCAGGAATCACTTCAGGGCACATTTACCATGCCATATTTTATATTGGGGGTTGAAACCAGGTCAGCCATGTACAAGGCAAGCACCTTACCTGCTATACTATTGCTCTAGCCCCTTGCTCCTTTCTAGTAGGTTGATTAGCAGTCGTGGATATGAGGCCTCACTATGTTCCTTTGAATATTTTACAGGTTGTAGGGAGATAGACCCAGGATCAGTGTCTTCTAACCATTTATTGAAATAGGGTCAAAGGGTTTAAATTCTATGAGGCAAACCAGATACAGAGGACGATTGTAACTATCACCCACAGTGAAGTCAGAACCATTATGACAATAAACATCAGGACAAATGGCAGGCAGGAGGCAAAGAGAATGGGCTAGAGGGTGAGAAATAAGAGAATATTCTCATCGTGTATCCTGGCTTCCCACATGCATCTCATCAGGCTGGATGGAAGTTGCAGGACAACTCAATAAAGAACAGCAGTTCCTGGAACATCATATGCTTCAACTTGTTTCTTAATAGTGTTGATGAGAAAAACAGCCGTTGTTGTTTGTACAGTTTGCTCTTTTTCTGTGTCTGGGTGGCTTTTCTTAGGAACTCCTGTTTCCTCCCCAAGATGTGCATGAGAGAACATTGGTGAGATGCACTTGTCCCAGGGCGAGTGAGTGTGGGTGTGCCATATGTGCTGACTTAGAAAGATACCCTGTGCAGAGTAGAGAGCCACTTAGCACCTGAGGCTAACAGCCTGGGTTCCCCAGGTGGCTGAATCCTGAGCTTGAACTGGAGTGAGATGTGTAAGAATGAATGAATGAACATTAAAGACTGTGAATAAGAGCCATGATTAGGGCTTTTATTCATAAACTTAAGGATATTTTGATGAACAGAACTAGACTGCAGAACCTTACACCTGGTTGATCTCCATGCACCTGTGGTCAGATGGCTTGCATTTTATGCTGTTTTGCTGGATATCATAGTCTCTGAGCATCAATGCACTGAGTGAGGACTTATGGGGGGGATATCAGGGATCAGTAGGCAGGGTTCCCTTGATTCCCTAGGAATGTTCTGGTGATAGACAACATTGCCTTTAACCATCCCTCAGCAATTTGTCTTCTCTTTTTTTCTTTTTGTCTTTGTTACCCAAATCCTATTCTTAAAACACTATTCACCACTGTCCACATTTAAAGTTGAACCTCAAGAACAGGTGCACTTCTCTGCACCCCAGACCACTTTCCAGGCATTTAGTGGACTTAAAAGTTTCTGCCTTTGTCCTACCTGGGTCTTTGCTTATCATTGGGGTACCAGCTTCTGCAGTTCTCAATTTGAGGGCTAAACGATATGCGTATCTTCTCTATGGACTCTCCAGGACATAGAGTATTTTTAGAGAACTCTGAGTGTTCCCTTGACTGCTAATGAAGCTTGCAGTATAATGTAGGGGTTAACAGGAAAAAGTAAGGGGGTGTATACAGGTTCAGGGAAGGATGGGGGGAAGGGAGTTTATTTTGGTATGGTAGCTTAGAGAAGAGAAATTAGTTGCTTAAGGTTGGCACTGTTGCGACTCTCAGGGAGCAAAAAAGGGTGGAACTTCATGGAATTGTGCAGTGGATATAGAGAGAGGGAGGCACAAGTACTAAGGTTTGCTACTGAATTTACAGGTTGCATTTGGCCCCAATGTGTAAGAATGGGGACTGGGGAATATATGGGGACCTCATAGTCCAATTTTCCACTCTCTAACATACATCTGGGAGAACTACAACCACAAAGTGGGTATCTAGCCCCTCTCTAGTATATAGTACCATCCATCCTTGTTGGTTTTTCCTTTGCTGGAAAATAGTTGGTGGCATAGAAAAATATTTTCAAGAACAACCAGTCCTGCATCTTTTCTCTCTAGAGCACCCTCTGACCAGAGCTGCAGTCCTTCATGTCCACACTCCAACCCTAACTTCTTGCTCTTCCTCCCACACAGCCTGCCACTGAGGTTTTGGGTAAATATGATCAAGAATCCTCAATTTGTGTTTGACATCCATAAGAACAGCATCACGGATGCCTGCCTGTCTGTGGTGGCACAGACCTTCATGGACTCCTGCTCCACATCAGAGCACCGACTGGGCAAGGACTCGCCCTCCAACAAACTGCTCTATGCCAAGGACATCCCCAGCTATAAGAGCTGGGTGGAGAGGTGAGTGTGGGCCACCAAGCCAGGGCTGGAGGTAAAGAGGGTACTGGAACTGCCAGAGGCAGCCTGTGATCAGAGGTGAGGTTCTCTCTCACCTCTGAAAGGGACTGTCACTGATGAATGGGCTCTTCACCAAACTCAGTGATGGCAAACACTATACCTCCACCAACCCAGTTGAAACAGACACTCGAGATCTCAACAGGTATTGCTTCTTGGAAGGCAGGACTGGATTTTATAGGCCAACATGCCATCTGGACTTTGGAATATCTCACATTTCATTCTATTCTGTCTCTGCCCATCTATCAGCATCCTGTGGAGATGTCATCATCATTCTGAGCAGTTTCTCTTTGACCCAGTATCTAAACTCTCACCCAATGAGCCCCTTCTAAAACCTTGACTCAATAATAGCAATTCTTTTTTTTTTTTTTTGGTTTTTGGGCCACACCCGGTGACGCTCAGGGGTTACTTCTGGCTATTCGCTCAGAAGTCGCTCCTGGCAGGCACGGGGGACCATATGGGGAATCCGGGGATCGAACCAAGGTCTGTCCTAGGTTAGCGCAGGCAAGGCAGGCACCTTACCTCCAGTGCCACCACTGGCCCCCATAACAATTCTTATCTCATTATTTTCTGTGATTTGGGGCTGGGGAAGGGATTATGGGCTCTGGAGTTGGAGTGCAAAGAACATGAATGTTAGTCTGGGCTTTCTACACTCCACATGCCAAGCTACTGAACTAGGCAACTATTCGAAAATGTACATGACGTTTAGTTCTGTGATCTTGGCATAGAAGAGGTCAGCAACAAGAACCTTATTTTGTGTCTCTGATGCTAAATTCTGTGCATAGAAAAGGACTAAGTGAGCCCCGTAGGTAGTATAAGTGATCAGAATAAAGCTAGATACACAAACTCAGACGCACAAATCTGTTTTCTACTGTCCATAATATATTTAAGTTGGAACAGTGTCAACATATATGGTTGCTACTGGATTAAATAAGAACATCCCTAAAGCAGGGCATGACCCAACCCAGGGTACATGTTGAATGACAGACTAGTTGTCAGTGTCTACTCATCCTTCTTTTTTTGCAGTGAAAAATATGCATTGCCTACATGACTTTAGAGTCCCTTGTCTAACTTGAAGATAGAAAATCCTGAAAGAAACTCAGATTTGATTTCCTTTTTTTTTTTGTTTTTTTGGGCCATACCCGGTGACACTCAGGTGTTACTCCTGGCTATGCGCTCAGAAGTCGCTCCTGGCTTGGGGGACCATATGGGAAACCGGGGGATCGAACCGCAGTCCATCCTAGGCTAGCGCAGGCAAGGCTGGCACCTTACCTCCAGCGCCATCGCCCGGCTCCCGATTTGATTTCCTTTTAAAGAGTAAAAGACACTGGAAATTTTTCTTGACGTGGACTCTGGGGAACAGTGGAGCCACATCATTTCATCTGCAACAGAAAACTGGTCTCCATTTTCATATGGAGATAGAAACTTTTCCCTCCCTTAGTCCAGAGAGGGTGGACACTATCTCTGTCAGCAACATTATTGTGTTAAAAGTGGTTAAATTGTGTCTTCCCTTTTCTTCTCTGATCCTTCCCTGTCCCTTCCTGCTGAAGCCAAAGTGGGATTTTATAGCTATAACTGACTTAGAGAGTCAACTCCTTTGTCCTTGGATCTGTTGATTTGTTGTCCTTGGAGCCTTGATCTCTCTGGTTAGTCAGAGAGGCTTTCACCTCCCTCTAGTTTAAAGTAGCTCATACTTCTGACAGAGCTGCCAGAAGCAAGTTGTCCCACGTGGTGGCTAGCAGCTCTTTAGCAGAGAAAGAAGAAGGAGGGAACTGTTAGATTATGGTCCTTCCTGCCCCATATACTGTCACTGGTAAGGGCCTCAGTGGGGAGGGAGGAAGGAAATTGTGTGAAAGGCCAAAAGTATTCAGGAAATCTTTGCAGGAGGATACTTCCCCAACCACAGGTCAGTGGGAGGTGAAACTGGTGCTTGTGCCAGGCTAATGGTCTCTTTTTCACTTGGTGCTAAATGAGATCTGTGCCATGCAGCTGCTGCAGGCCACACATAACCCTCGTCCATTTGGTTATTTTTAGGAGTGGCTTGATGGTTCTCATTTCTTATCCCCTGGTTTCTTAGCAACTCAGGCACTCAGGAAGGTCCTCAATGACTCAATAAAGTCATCTTTTACTTGGCGAGATACCACATCCTTTCTCTTCTCCTTCTGCATAAGGGTCAGAGATGGCAGGATTAGGACACAGTACAGAGCATTCATATCTAGTGATGTCAGTGATGCTCTCATGCTCCAGAGATCAACCTTGGAGCCTGTCTGGCTTTTGGGAAAGGAAACAAGGCTACATGAAAGGGTCCACAGTGGCTCACCTATTATGGCCCGCCAGCCCTGTTCTGAACATGGGCCCCTCTCCTTTTCTCTTGTGGCCAGGACTCAGCCACTTGAGAGATGGTGATTATATTTGCATAGGGTTCAACTCTGAGACTAACTGCCTTACAAAAACACCACAGACATTTGAGGAGGTCTCTGTCCCTTTGTAGCTGGGACACAGGGATTTTTCCATATGTCCCTCACTGATAAGGGAAAATAAAATGTGGCTTCAGAAGGCATTATCTACTTGAACAGTCTAGAGAGGTCCTTGCACCTATGCTGCGTGTAGCTCCTAGAAGTGAATTCCTTTATGAATTCCTAGGAGTTCTACTGCCCATCCTCCCACCTCCTCCACCTTGCTCTCCAACATCTTAGACAAACTCCCTCCCATCCCCTATCCTGTTTTGACTCCATCCTATCTTCCTGTCCTCCTTCACAGCCTGCCTTTCAACATCTCTTCATCCTTTTTCTCATCTTCCCTCTTACCCTCCCTCCCATTCTCCTCCCCTCTTCCCTCCTGTCCTCTCTCCTATCCACCTTTATATCCTTTTCATGTCATCCCTCCCATATTTCCTCTATCCATCCTTGCTACACAATCCCATCCTCTTCATATCATCTCTCTATCCTCCTCCCAATCTGTCAACCCATTCTCCCTCAACAACCCATATCCTTTCTCACATACTTCCTTCTTCCTACCTATCTACTACCTTTCTCTCCAATCCTCCTTCCTATCCTTCCTCTATCTATTCCTTTTGTTCTTCCTCCCGTTCCCTCCAATTGCCCCTGATACCCTCCCAACCATTTTCCCCACCCTCCCTCCAATCCATCCCTTCTCTTTCTTTCTTTCTGCCTTCCCCCTCTTTTCATTCTTCCCACCCCCTAAATCCATCGCTCTCACTTTCCTTTTCATCTCCCTAAAGTCATCCCTTCCACCTTCCCTCAAATTCTTTATAAATCCCTCCCTCCCACCTTCCCTTCCATTCGATATACCTTCCTTCCAGTAACCCCTAGAACCCTCCCTCTTATCTTTCCTGTCCTTCCACCCTTCCTACCTCTGATTCCCTTACAGTGCTACTGACTGATAGATTTCCAGCTTCATTTTCTCCATTCAAGACTTAGAGCTTTTTCTTACAACCATGTATAGAAAAATGGAATAAGGTCTTTTGGTTCCCAGTAGCACCCAGCTGCCAGCCTCATCTTCTGGAGTGCAGCTTAGCATAGTTGCCTCCATAGACTGACAGTCCACCACCATCTGCTGCATTCTCTTCATTACTTACCCAAAGCAGCAAAATGCTCCTACTAGGTAGGACTTTCCTCTTGTGGGAGACTGGAATTGCCTCCTGGATATCCCTGCAGCAAAAGTCGCCCCTTGACCTGCAGAGGCGGGTTTTCCACAGAGAAGTGAGCGCAGGAGTCAGTTGTCCCCTGGGAATGGCACCAGGGCCTGTTATACATCTGAACACCATCGATCACAGGCGTCAGCACATGAAAGAGGTTCTGAGTCTTAAATATTTAAATATGCCTCCTACAGAAACCATCCATTCAAAATATGAACCAGTGACAGCTCGTCCTGGGAGCAATACTGGAGGTGGAGTATAGACATTTCATTAACATGTTCATTAGGCTGCAGCCGGGCCTTTCTGGAACTAGCAGGCTCTGGTGGCTCTCAGGGTGAATTGTATTAGAGACTTTTCTCTTGGTTCTCAAGCTATACTCAGACCAGCCCCTGTATGTCCTGTGAATGAACCACAGTGGTGCAAAAAGCCTCATCCTGCTGGGTATTCAGAGACCAGGGGTGACTCCCAGAGGAAAAGACAAGTATATAGAGGTAGAACCCCAGATGCTGACTGTTGTTCACTTTGGCACTTTCATCTTGGGAGATGTTTGAAGGGATAACACTGGCCTCGAACAAACTGGGCCTCGGGTGACAGGGCTTTTGAAAACCACCTTCCCCGTTCCTGGAGCCATTCTGAAGGTAAAGAAGTGTCACCCAGTCTCTCATACTGGTCTCTCCCATGGAGAGATTCATCCTCAGGTGAGTTTGTAGCTCCTAGAAGTTCCCCAATTGTACAGCATCACATATGCTCTGAGCAAACTCAGCTAAGAAAGCTAGGTGATGACTGTAGCAGAGAAGAGCCTGACCTTAGTATTTAACTCACCAGCTTGAGCAAGGGCCCGTGGGGACTCTCAGAATCATAGTTTCTTCTAAAGTGGCTCACCAGAAGGTGAAGATCCTTTGGGAATGATTAGGAGGGGAGAGGCTGCCCACTCCTGTTTGGCTGCATGATAAGGGGCTGAGAACCCTGCTTGATTGCCAGAAGTTCATTCACCATTGGGTGAGATGCTAGTTAACAGGTCAGTACCCAACCCGACAATAAAGCAGCAATAAAGCAGTTATGAGAAGATGCCAGTTCAGAATTGGACCAGACTTGAGGGGAGCTTGAGAGGTGGTTCCTGGGTTGGACAGAGCATGGAGATCCTGGGACCAAGTCAAAGTAACCTTTGGGGGAATGGACACCACAGAATTGGGCAGTGCCAGTTGAAAGATCAGCCACCCTCTCCAGATTCTATACTCAGCTTAGAGAGTCATACTGCACTGAAGGTGAGGGTAATGCAGTCAGTCCAAATGTACTCCCACTCTGTGCCCTCTGAACACAGGCAACAGAGAAACCCTTGTGGTGCAAGGGTGTCCCTCAGCCCACTAGTAGGAGGATGCAAAGCATATATAAGGAAGATGGTTGCCTTGAGAAAAGAAAGGAAGAGCCTACCTAATTCCCCATTTACCCCCACACTCTTTTCCCACACCCCTCCACTCTTGACTCCTCTCTTGCTCTGGCTTACTTTGCTTTAGCTCCTGCCTTTGATTTTTGTCTGTCTGTTTCTCTTTCTCTTCCTCTCTCTTGCTCTCTCATTTTCACACACACAATCACTTTCTATATTCATTTATTTAGGGAAGATTCTGGGCTCTCTGTGCCTTCCTGGAGCATAAAGATGGCTATTGTAAAGGGAGACATGGGGGACCCTCTGCTGTCCCCTGGGATGACAAGAGCAGAGGCAAACTCTGGCTCTGGTGGAACTGAGCCTCTATCCTGACTGTCTGGACTAGGTTTTCTGGAAGTAATGCAAATATAGGAAATCTGTTTGGATGATAGCCATGTCCAATTGGTGAGGACCTGGGGTCTCTATTCTGCCTGTTTTCCCCATCTTGCAGGCGAGAACTGGAGATACTGGAGGAAATACCAAGCTTTTTTGGAATTTATTCCCAATGGGGAAGAGAGGTGGTTTTTGTCTCTGGTTTGTGTCCCTTTAGCTCATGGCCATCTCTCTTTATATGGCAAACACAGGTGTGTAATCTGTAAAGGGAAAGTCACAATCTATTGTGGAAGGGCAATATTGGGAGCCTCCAACCTCTTGAGGGGGGCTTTTGTACCTGCAGTGTCCTTAAATTTCACAGAGCCCAACGCTTCTGAGTTTATTTAGGGTGGAAGTCAGGCCTGTAGACTTTTTGGAATGAAGCAAAAAAAAAAAAAAACCCTCATGATACCAGGGGGGGAACAGAGGCCTTACCTTGGATGAATGTCATGATGGATGGAATGAGATGCCTCCTTGAGCCCCCAGGCACCTCATCCCTGTGGCCATCCAGACCTTACCTCAAACTCAGAGTGGGCTGCCAATGGCCCCCAGTCTCACCACCAGCCATTCCTTTGTGGGCATACTCTTCCTCCCAGCCCTATCCTTTTCCTTTCTGGCTACCAATGCTAATAGCCTTTACAAATGCTGCCCTTGTGCACAAGGGCCCAATGGCTGAAGAAGCCCAAAAAGATTCCTGTGTCAGTCTGTCACCCCCCTGGTTCTGAACAGGAATTGGGAGTGGTGCAGAACCAAGTCCCTAAGAGAGATGGGCTGGGAGAGATGCAGTGTCATGGAGGAAGCCTCTGATACCACTTGATACCCCATCAAGGACGAGTTCAGGAAACTCCCAAGGCACTTATCTCACCTGCACTTACATATAGGAGAGCCAGAGCTCCCCTAAAACATGATGCCTTGGAAACATTCATGGGTCCCTCCATCAACAACTGCCTAGTTCCCAACTTCATAGACTGTGGGTTCCCAGCTCGACTTCCATACCTCCTTTAGCCTTGGAGCACAGGCACTTAGCTGTGGCTTCATAGTGTGAGAATGCTTGAGAACTCCTGGGCACCCCAGTCTTGGCAGGTCCCATTTATAGAGCCCACAACCGGGAGGCACCAGGGTGTGTATGAGATGTGACTATATCGGGGACACTGGGTCCTCATTAGGAAACCACACGACACCCCTCTGGCAGTGGATTGGGGGTTTGCTGCATAAAATGTCAAATTGCAGAAATTAAAAATGTAAATGTGGGCATCTAATTAACCAGTTGACAGCAGTGCACAGCTGCAAGTGACAGTGACTGATTGCCTCTGCCAGCCTCTCTCCTCAGCAACCACTGGCCCTCCTGGGTCCCAGTGAACCCCTGGAGAGAGAGACTCTAGCTAGCCATCTTTCTCAAGTGCAGGTGTCCCTTGTGTCCATGTGAAAGGGAGGGGTGGGTACAAGAGGATAGACTGCTCCTGTCAGTACTTGGGAGCAAAATACATGCAGGTGAATACACCCACATTCTCTGCTCTGACTCCATCCATCCTCTAACATTGCCTTACCCACTCCTACATTCCCACCACCATGTCAATCCACTAGCCTGACCATACCCACAGATGCAGATGGACAGAACCCATCATGATCCCAAGGCTCACACACATGCCTCCACCTGCCAGGCCCAGGACTAGAGGTTCCCATTGCATACAGGCACGTTCTGCAAGGCTCTACTTTCTTTCTTCCTTATGTCCATGCTTGGCAGGTATTACTCAGATATCGGGAAGATGCCTGCCATCAGTGACCAGGACATGAATGCCTACCTGGCCGAGCAGTCTCGGATGCACATGAACGAATTCAACTCTATGAGTGCGCTGTCAGAGATCTTCTCCTACGTGGGCAAGTATAGTGAGGAGGTGAGTATAACCTGTGTGGATCTGAGGAGGGCTGGACAGAGACTAGAGAAGACCTGCTCTAAGCTGGAAGCCTCACTGTGAAGAGAACCTCCCCTCTAACCCCACCATCCCTGAAGGATGTGGGTATGTGCTTCAAAGATAGGACTCAGGAAACACTCTTGTCCCCTACTTGTTGGTACAGAGATCAAACAACTATTCCTTTTATTGTTTTGTTCATTGTATTCTTGTGTCTTCCTTATAGTTCCCCTTTTATTTTTCATTTACTTAAATGATTTTAAATCTCCAACCCCATAGGCAAGCTTTGTGAGGTAGTTTGGTAGGGTCAAGTAGGCTAGGCTGTGGTTTTTTTTATAATAGGTTAGGACTGGGGGTGAGTAGGGTAGCATAAAATTAGAAGGAAAGGTAGAGTGGGTTAATATTGGTAGGGTAGAATAGAACAGACTAGGATAGGATTGGGAGGGAAGGATAAGGTATGGTATGATATACAGAGTAGGGTAGAGTTGTATGGGTAGGGTAGGTAAGATAGAATTAGGAGAGAAGGTAGGATGTGGTAGGATAGATAGAGTAGAATTGGAAGAGTAGAATAGGGTAAGGTAGGTATGGTAGGATTGGGAGAGAACGCTAGACAGCATAGTAGGATAGGAAGAGTAGGTTGAGTATGATTGGGAAAGAAGGGATAGCAGAATAAGGCTAGGATAGGATAAGATTAATAGGATAAAGTAGAACATAATTTTGTATGGTATAATATGGTAATATATGAGAGAGTAAGACATGGTAGTAGTAAGGTAAGGCATTATGATAAGATTTTTTATGGCATGTAGGTCTTGGTATGAAATGTTAGGATAAGTACGGAGGATAGGAGATAGGATTGTGATATGTAGGGTATGTTAGTATAGTGTATGGTAGGTAGAGTAGGTGGGTTATTGTATGGTTTTATATGGTGGAATAGGTAGGGACTAGTAGGTTTGCTGGTTGAATTGGTGAAGACTGGTATGGTACGTAGGGCTTAGTATGGTATGATGGATTGAATAGGTTCAGTAGTACTGAGAGAATAGAATATGTAGACTAGATGCACGGAATATGTGTAGAATAGAGCCAAATGAGGTAGATTGGCTTAGAACAGAGGAAAGTAGCATCTGTATGAACATCTGTGTCCCTGCTGGAAACCTATCCCAATTGCCACTGTCTCAGGATACACTGCCTTCTTTTTGCTCAGTGCAGAGGAGCTTTTTTCCACATTTTTTGGTCTCATGGGCTTAGACCACGTTGGTTCTAAGTCCAGACTCCCTCTGTCTGGGCAGAAGCCCAAGTGGATGCCACCCTTTGTGTTCTCTTCATAAAAGATAGGCAGGATAACTGTGAGTCCCCATTTCACCCAT
>PVKC010031762.1:0-14432 GCA_004027635.1 Crocidura indochinensis | reverse complement strand
ATTTTGATATAGTTGGGGTTTGTTAAATCCAGTGAAACACGGTGTGTGATTAGGAATGTGGAGAACAGTAGTTGAAAAGGGTAAATGGGGGTACTAAAGGATGGGGGTGATAGAGTTGAAAATAGAAATCAGCTTTAGAGGGTTATGCGAAACAGCAGGATAGAAGATGGACATTCTACACAAACAAAACATACATTAAGGATGGGATATTATTATTAAAATAGGTGGTAGACAAGTAAGATAATGCCAGAGACTGCCTTAGAAAAAATGAGCAGTTAACAACACCCCCAAATATGGACTCATCTGGAGGCCGGGGGGCAGGAGAGGTGCAGCTGGGGGCCTACCAAGGCTCCCAGCCTGCCCAAGTGAGGGAGAAAGCCTTCGACATTGGGGCCACCCCAGGCCCCATGCCGGGGAGATCTAGGCTCAGGATCCAACCACGACTCCGTGGAGAATCAGCAGCCAGGATGCACCCGCCCTCCTCCCTAGCCCTCACCGAAAATGTCTCCTTTTCTAACTGCAACTTCTAGACATTGAAGCAAAGATTTTTGTAAACAGTCAGTGAAAACCTGCTCAAATGTTTGGATGCCTAAATTCTCAAGACATATTCTGAGCTTGTAACAAGGATTTGGCAATTCCCTTTGGAAATTGATGCTTCTGCAAGCATTTTCCCTAGCTCCATCCTTCCTGTTTAAAAGGCTGACATTGTTTGCTCAAAGGTATATATATGTTCGCCTATCTTTAAGGCATGTATATTTGAATTTGAATTATTTTGATTTGTTCCTCCAAACAAAAAACATTAAACAAGTGAAGTTTGAGATTTACATGCACTCTATTTTTATGAACATTTCAATATTTTTTTTTAACTTAGTGGTGCTCAGGAGTTACTCCTGGCTGTATTCAGAAATTACTCCTGGCATTTCATGAAGGATCATATGGGGTGCCAGTGATCGAACCCAAGTCAGCCATATGCAAAGCAAATGCCCTATCCACTGTACTTTCACTCCAGCCCCATTTCAGTGAATATTAAATATTATTATTGGGAGATAGGGACACATGGGTTGAGACCATGGGTTGAGTCTTCAACAACAAATATGCATATACATAATGTATACATTATATTACTAAAATATGTTCATAGTTTATGACATTTTCATAAATTCTAGAGATCATTGAGTCCTGGCTCTGTAGCTTAAAACCTCCCTGGCCTCAAGTCTTGGGACTGTGACACCTAAGGTAGTTGCTGATTCAATTTTCATAATAGAACAATTAAAGCTCTCAGAAAGAGATAACTGAGTAATGAGAGTCAGTTGCTTAAGGGTAAAAATATCTATTTGAGGCAGTCTAGCATAGCCCAAAGCCACAGGAGTCCCAATAAAATGATAGGCTTTCAAAAAAGCAAAAGACATATAGCAAATGATTTCACCCACATGTGAAATGAGGACGGATGGAAAAAAAAAAAAAACCAACCTCAGTCTATATACAGAGAACAGTACTTTCCATTAGTCGTTTGTGGGCAAAATGGATAAAGGAAAGGAGTTCAATAGGTACAAACTCTCAATCATGAAACCAGTCTGGGAATGTACTGCACAACATGTACAATTTGAAAAAAAAAAATTTAAAGGGTATTACCTTAAAGTCCTCATCATAAGAAATAACATTTAAGTATGGTGACAGAAACTCCATTTTCTTTTTTTTGTTGCTGTTGTTGGTTTTTTTTGTTTTTTGTTTTTGTTTTTGTTTTTGTTTTTGTTTTGGGGGGGGTGTCACACCCGGCAGTGCTCAGGGGTTATTCCTGGCTCCATGCTCAGAAATTGCTCCTGGCAGGCACGGGGGACTATATGGGGCACCGGGATTTGAACCGATGACCTTTTGCATGAAAGGCAAACGCCTTACCTCCATGCTATCTCCCGGGCCCCAGAAACTCCATTTTCTATGATAACAACAATGCCGACAAAACTTGAATCTCTATGGTGTACACATAAAATGCAATACTATCTAGCACAAATATAACATCAGTTATCTTTCAGAAAAAAATAGTTCTTTTAAAAAATTGTAAGATGTTTAAATATGTCATGGAAACCATATAAGGTCCTTTTGGACAGTGTCCACTGTTGAAGTAGAGGTCTCAGAGAGCCTACATCAGAGGGGTTCAAAGTAAGAACTGGCACTTTGGATCTATAGTAGTGTTTCAAGGTAAGGGAATTAACCAGTGATTTTGCATGGGATTAGGCAGCCAAGTAAGTCATCAAAGGTGTTTAAAAAGCAAAACTAGAATAGTAAAAGAACTATCACAGCCATATCAATCAAGAATGGCATGTCCTTTTTATATTTTGAGAAGGGTAGGGTGAAAGTTGTTTTATTTATTTGTTTTTGTTTTTGTTTGGGGGCTATACCTAGCAGCACTCAGTGGTTAATCCTGGCTCTATTGCTTTGGAATCAATCTTGTCAGGCTCAGGGGTCCCTATGGGGTGACAGGAATTGAATCCGGTCAGTCACATGCAAGGCAAATGTCCTCCTGCTGTGTTATTGCTCCACCCAGCCTTTTCTGTTTTTTTGTTTGTTTATTTGTTTGTTTGGTTGGTTGGTTTGGGGGCCACACCCGGTGATACTCAGGGGTGTGCTCTGCACTCAGAAATCGCTCCTGGCTTGGGGAACCATATGGGTCTCTGGGGAATCGAACCATGGTCCATCTTGGGTCAGCCTTGTGCAAGACAAATGTCCTACTGCTGCCCACAGCTCTGGTCCCCTTTTTTCTGTTTTTTAATTTCTCATCTCTTCCTACATTTTTATCAGACCTGTTAATATAGAACATACTCCTTTAAGATAGCTCTAACATGGGCCAGAGCTGTAGCGCAGCGGTAGGGCTTTTGCCTTGCACGCTGCTGACACAGGACAGATCTCGGTTTGAGGTCTCATATGATCCTGTCATTCCATATGGTCCCCCAAGCCAGGAGCGATTTCTAACAGCATAGCCAGGAGTAACCCCTGAGCGTCACTGGTTGTGGCCCAAAACCAAACAAATAGCAACAACAAAAAGATTACTCTGACAAAGAACAACATTAGTATTTAGGTATTTAGTCTATTTTAAAGGAAGTGATTTTGCCAATAATAATAGCAGAGAATACTTGCTGGATCTACATGTAATGATAGATTTTAAGAGTTGATAATGTGAAATTGATCTGTATTTATTTATCAGCTGTCTCATTTATAATATTTAGAAGCTTACTAACTATTCTTTTGTTTTGTTTTGTTTTGGGGTCACACCTGGCAGTGCTCAGGGATTACTCCTGGTTCTATGCTCAGAAATCGCTTCTGGCAGGCTCGGGGGATCATATGGGATGCCAGGATTCGAACCACTGTCCTTCTGCATGCAAGGCAAAATGCCTTATCTCCATGCTATCTCTCCAGCCCCAAGGCACTTAATTCTTATGTAGCTAACCCCAGTTAGAATCCTCAATATCTTGTATGATCCTCTGAGCACCTACCAAATATCTAGCCAGGAAAAGCCACTGAGGCCACTGTGGCCTCCCTCCAAAAAAGAATTTAGTATGTGCCTTTAAAACACTGGAAATAGAAAAGTCAAAATATCTAAGCTTTTAGAAATAAATCTTAGAAATTCCTATTGCGCCTTTGTGGGGATTGAAATGTGCAGAATCACACATATCTTCCTCCACGGGAATGTGAGAGATATGAAGCAGCTTTGACAAGAATTAACTGAAATAAATCTTGACTGGCAAAGAAAAATTTTCATGGTGAACATTTTTATAATGTACAAGAAATAAGGTAAAAAATGAGATTAAGATTTATACTCCTAACTCAGCAGAAAATATCTAGGTAAATGTTTCCAGTACCTGTGAGATACCACCATAGAGTGTAGAGTATAGATTCATAGAATAAATTGGTTAGCCTTTTTTTTGGGGGGGTATCATTTCTTTTTTTCTTTTTTTTTTGGGGGGGGGTCACACCCAGCAGTGCTCAGGGGTTACTTCTGGCTCCATGCTCAGAAATTGCTCCTGGCAGGCACAGGGGACCATATGGGGCACCGAGATTCAAACCGATGATGACCTTTTGCATGAAAGGCGAATGCCTTGCCTCCATGCTATCTCCTTTGCCCCAGGTATCATTTCTAATGCCAGTTTAGATCTATTATAAGAACTCAAATGTCTATTTTCTTAATATAGACCCTATAGGAAACTCTATATTGATTGACAGGTTTGTTCTACTGCAATAAAACCTAATAACCCTTTTGCATTTGATAATATCAGGGTCACACTTGAGTGTTTTCCATCTCCTTTTTTTAAATTTTTTTATTTTTAATTATGAGAACAAAGATGCAAAGAAAGAGGACAAAGTAAAGTTACAGTGGAAGGACAATCATCCATAAACAGAATTCTCAGAAGAAATTCCCTTGCTAACACCTTAATTTTGAACTTTCAGCCAAAGAACATTAAGAAAATTAAAAGAGAATTACTTTGTCCCTCAAGTCCCCAGATTGTAGTACATTATATCATTCTTAGCAGTACACAAAGCAATCTAAAGCCATAAAATTCATGTAACTCCTTAAACATTGAAGGTATAGTATTTTTTTAACATTTCCATGCGTATGCATATTAGTTTAAGTTAACCTCAAAAGGGTTTTTTTTTTTAAGGATTAGAGTCAAAGGAGCACAGTACAAACGGTGTTATAGTGGCAATTATTGTTTGCATAGGCCCACCAAAATATGGGGGACATGGAAAGGAAAATCCTTGGCCTAAATACAAGGAGACCCTACCCTGAAGTTTCCTGGCATAAGACCAACTCTAGGCTCCAGGCAAACTAGTTTGTCCAATCCAAGTCATTGCCTGTAGTGCCAATACACTTTTATTTTTCACACAGTCACATGGTATCATGTTTCTATATTAAAGATCCTGGAATCTGCATATCCTACATTGAAGTCAGGATGGTGTGGAGCGTCCTCTAGTTTCACCTCACAATTAAAGGGCAATGCAGAGAGGCCTGTCCTGTAAGCAGGTCATTGTTGTTGTCAAGTCTTCTTAGTGTTAAGGGAAGTCTCTTTTGAGCAGGTCGATGTCAGAGCAGCGGTAGGGTCTTGCCTGGTAGAGGATTGCTTCCAGGTGATGTTATAAACAACCTTGAATGTTTCGTAGATAGTTTCCCTGGTTCTGGGATGAATGGAGAATACCCATTTTTCTGAGGCCTGTGCCAGGTCATTATGTCATTGTTCAGGGTGTAAGGTCCCATTGAACTACGAGATTTGTGTGTTCCTATCTCTGTTAGATAAGAACTCATTTGTATGTATAGTATTTTCCCATTTTAATGTGCCTATGCAAACAAGGAACAATTCCACGTGGTGTTATCAGGGGCTACGGGGCCTGCAAGACAAGTCCAACAATCTTCATGACATAGTTCAAACATTAGCATTAAACTGAGGGATTCTTTCACCAAAATCCGTTACTGAACAGCTCACAAAGAGAAGAAAATATAAAAAGTGGGGGAAATAATCACTGTATATGCGAATATTTAGTTAGAATTATAGCTGTCAAAGAAAACACACATAAAATATTCAAAAGACATACGTGTCCATTTTATGTCTTTTGAAATAGTTGGGGGTTGTTAACTCCAGTGTACCACTTTGGTCTGTGATTAGGACTGTGCAGTACTGAAGTTAAAAAAAGGTAAATGTGGGGTACTGATGGTTGGGGGTGAGAGAGTTAAGGAGTAAAAATGAGCTTTTGTAGGGGTGTGCGAAAGGCAGAATACAAGATGGACATTTTGCATACACAAAACATACCTTAAGGATAGGGAATACTATTAATATATACTGTGCTCATGGAGGCACTAGCCCCCGCGGGATTTTGAACATGTAGACTGGTAAGAAATTGCAAGTGACTGCCTTAGTGCAACCGAGCAACTCTCAGCACCCCCCAAGTTAGAACCCACCATTTTTGGCCACCTGGGCTGACACTCAAGGAAGGCCTGGAGACCAGGGGCAGAAGAGGGGACGGCTAGGGGCCTACCAAGGCTCCCAGCACCCCAGGCTAGGGAGAAGGCCTTTGATCTGTGGTCTACCCAAACCCCATGCCAGCTAGAACTAGCCTCCAGACAAGGAAGGATTCGGTAGAGAAACGGAAGTCAGGATCTGCCCGCCCTCCTCCCTGTGCCATTCCCACACTAGTGCTGGGAATGTGCTCCAGGAGGGACCATCCAACACCCACCTTTTCTGGCCCCTGGGCTGAAACCCAGGGAAGGCCTGGAGGCCGGGGCCAGAAGGGGGGACGGCTGGGGCCCTCTCCCCCAGCACTAAGGGCACAGGGAGGGCAGATCCTGGCTTTCAGTGTTTTCCATAGCTATAATGCCTTTGTCTCATTCTTACAACTAAGGAGTAACTTCCTAGCTGTTCTGTGGGAAACTCGAAGAATAATACTTCCCCAGATTTATCATGTCACTTTCTAAATAATTTTCAGAATGTGACATGTACATCTTGGTGGGATGAAACTGCGTTACCTCATTCCTGATCAATGTAGAAAAACCATCATATACTAAATATGGGAAATAAAAATTTCTCTGCCTCTAATGTCCTTTTGAACTTGTTATTGGATTTTTGGTGCCAAATTCAGATTTATTTGCTAAAGTCAGCTTTGAGTCCTTAAAATACACGTATAAAAACTTCCATGAATCCTACACTTGACAATAAACTAAGTATTACCCACATCATGTAAGCCCTGTTTTCCTCTTTTTTATACTGACTTAGTGTGGATACAAAAAGAACTCCTTGGAAAATAAGTCAGGAAGTCCTGGGTTCAAACTGCCTCACATTCCTGAGAAATTCTCACATTCCCAAGTGCAAACTTGGGGAAATCAGCTAAACATTCAGCACTCTAGCTTCCTAAGGTACAAGATGATGAATGTAAAACCTCATCACTGACTGCTATAATAAAATATGAAAAAATCTTGAATGAAGCTGCTAGTCCCCTTATGCATTCTTGTAAACTCTTGGGTTATTTACAAACTATACCTTCTTAATTCTGTTGAATTTCCTACTGGGCCTATAAAATACACAGGCCATAGTTATTGATAGAGAGAATATATACATAAAGCTTTGAACATGAAGCCTGCAATATCTTCTTAAAGACAGTGAGACAGGGAGACAGACTTTCTGGCCAGCCAGAGGAAGATTTAATTTGAGCTTCATTGTCCTAAAACTTCAACTCATTTGACTTTTTACATTACCTGACAATATTAAAACCTTTAGATCATATTACTTTTTTCTCTCAATCCTGTAGGGGGCCTGTTCAGTCTGAGAGGACTGTGGAGAGCGATAGTTAATAAGTTTTCCATAGTGTCAAAAGTAATAATATTAATGTATTGTTGTGAGTGAAATTAATTTTGTTTTGTGCACTGGCCTGCATAAGCATGAATGACATTTCAGAATATGATTAGGCAGGAACTAAGAGAGCCAAAGGGAAGGGCAGAATGAGATGAGTGCAGTGAAGAAAGGCAGCCAACCACAAACATTTGAGGGAGCTGGTAAGAAGTACAAGCTATTGTTAAAGCAAATTTGGGGGGAATTTATTTAGCTTCCTTATTCAAAAGTTATTAAGATAGTTATTTTTAATAGAGCTGTTGACTTCCTGGCTCCCTGTTTGGAAATGAAAAATTGAAAGAACATCTCCCTGCTTAATCTCTGATTCAGTTCAAGCCTCTTCAAACCATTGATTTTTTTTTCCCCTCTATTTGTAAGTAAGCTGATTGGTAACAGCTTTTCAGTGAAGTACTATTGAGTGACATTTTAGAGTTCTGAGGGTTATGTGTGTTTCACAAACTTCATAACACACATATACATATACACACAGAGAGAAAATGGCATCAATAACTACACTCTCTATAAATAGTTAAAATATGTCTGTTCATCCTATCAAGAAAGCATATTGGGGTGACTCAGGGATCAGATAATCTACATGATTCATGCAATATCATGCCTTTTTCTGTTTAGTTCTAATATTTCTTTGTTTTGTTTTGTTTTGTTTTTGGGTCACAACCGGTGATGCTCAGGGGTTACTTCTGGCTATGCGCTCAGAAATCACTCCTGGTTTGGGGGCATCATATGGGATTCTGGGGGATCAAACCTCGGTCCATCCTAGGTCAGCACATGCAAGGCAGACGCCCTACTGCTTGTGCCACCTCTCCGGCCCCTAGCTCTAATATTTCAATCATCCAAAATTAAACTATAAGGAAAAAAGCAAACTTCCTCTGAAGGTTACCACAAAAAACCCAAATGAGAAGATGGTAATTGAAGGAAACTGGGTCCTTTCTCATACTATAAGCTTGACAGTATAGTTTAGGACATCAGCCCATAGTAATAACTCACATCTTTCATAGATCTGTTAGCACAATTTTATTTTTGTTCATAGCTACTCTTGATATAACATTCACTTTTGTATGCATGTTAATATTTTCTCCAGATTAGTGAAATTCTGGGCTATCTATGTCATTCTATACCATTTAGTTGTCCTTATATCACAAAGGAGATGTAAAGGAACTCCTTTAGAGTCATATGACCACTAACTTAAGTGCTTCAATCATTCTGACTCCAAAATCTGTGCTGTAGATAAAATAGCCACAAAGATCTTTGTCAAGTTTCCTTCTAGTAACCAACATCTGTACTACCTGTAAACAAAGTATGTAATTATATCCAATGTTAAGTACTAATTTTCTCCAGTGTAAGTACATTTCATTCATATTTAATTATTTAAAAGGAAAACAAACAGGGAAAGGAAATAACTGTTCTGTGGAAGCTTTTCCACCATTATGATTTTATTTTATAATATAGCTACAGGTCACTGTACGCTAAGTCCTGAGGAGTGATGAACTACTTATTATTTCTCCACACAAGGAGTACAGAGGCAACAAGTGAAGGATATAGTACCTTGAAGAGCGATACAGCAGGGACAGTCATGATGGGAATTTGATGTGTGTTTAGAAGGATAATTAGGAATTCATAAATAGAGAACAGAACTTCCAAGCAGAGCAAATAACGATGATATACAGAATATCCAGAGACAATAAGATGGCAAAATATGCTAAGGATTTTTACATATGAAAAGAAAATGAATGAGTGAATAATCCCCCAAATGAATAAGGGCAATGCTTTGGGGTTTTTAATATAGGAATTAGCATTTATTTTCATAGCTCAGAGCCTGGAAGTATTAAAACCGCCTGTGGTTACTTCCATTGAGAGTTAATACTTGAGCATTATGAAGATAAACTTGAATATCCTACCTCCACTTAGAGCACTATTGCAGAATCTATTTTTGAATAACAGAAAATAAGTTTCTTCAATAAGTAATGATGGAAAAATTCAGTTTCTACATGCAAAAGAATAAAACCAGACAATTATGCCACTGACAAAAAGTTTAAAAAAAAACTGGATTGAAAATTTGAATATAAGACCATAAACAGTAAGGCTAGTAGAAGAAAAAAATAGGAAGTAAATGTCTTTTATATATATATCTATATATATATGTATATATATAATTTTTTTTATTTAAGCACCATGATTACAAGCATGTTTGTAGTTGGGTTTCAGTCATAAACAGAATACGCCCCCTTCACCAGTGCAACATTCCCACCACCAATGCCCCCCTCCTCCCCTATCCCTGCCTGTATTCAAGACAGGCATTCTACTTCTCTCATTTTTTTAACATTGTCATGCTAGTTGTTAGTGTAGTTATTTCCCTAACAGCGTTCACCACTCTTTGTGGTGAGCTTCAAATTGTGAGCTCATCCTTCTGGCCTTTCCAGCCTTTAACTCTATTGTCTCTAGGCCTTATTACAGTAAGGTCTTTAATTTTTCTTAAAACCCATAGATGAGTGAGACAATTCTGTATCTATCTCTCTCCCTCTGACTTATTTCACTCAGAATAATAGATTCCATATACATCCATGTATAGAAAAATTTTATGACTTCATCTTTCCTAATGGTGCATAATATTTCATTGTCTATATGTACCACAGTTTCTTTAGCCATTCATTAAAGGGCATTGTGGTTGTTTCCAGAGTCTGGCTATTGCAAATAGCACTGCAATGAATATAGGTGTGAAGAAGGGATTTTTGTATTGTATTTTAGTGTTCCTATGGTATATCCCTAGGAGTAGAATAGCTGGTTCATATGGGAGTTCAATTTCCAGTTTTTTGAGAAATCTCCATACTGTTTTCCATAAAGGCTGGACTAGATGGCATTCCCACCAGCAGGGAATAAGAATTCCTTTCTGGGAGTACATTTCTTAGTATAGTTCTTGACATTGAATTTCTCTGACACTGAAAGTGAAAATCAATGAGACAATATAAAACTACAAAACACCAGTCCAGCAAAGGCAACAGACAACACACACACACACACACACACACACACACACACACACACACACACACACACACAAAACCAATGATATGGTATTTATCAGAAGAAATACATATAACACATCCAGCTACCTGGAACAGAAATTAATATTCAAAATATATAACCTAATTATTAGAAATGTAAAATGCATGGCCCGGAGAGATAGCACAGTGGTGTTTGCCTTGCAAGCAGCCAGTCCAGGACTAAAGGTGGTTAGTTAGAATCCCGGTGTCCCATATGGTCCCCCGTGCCTGCCAGGAGCTATTTCTGAGCAGACAGCCAGGAGTAACCCCTGAGCACCACTGGGTGTGGCCCAAAAACCAAAAATAAATAAATAAATAAATAAATAAATAAATAAATAAATAAATGTAAAATGCAAAATCTATGATGAATCAAACAGATTCCATCCTCTCTCTAGTAAGTGGCCAGAAGGAAATTTCTGGGTGAAAGCAGTATATTTCAGTGACCACAAATAAACATTCACCTTCACTGATTTTCATTGGCTGATAATTGAAAGAAAAAGGAAAACACTTGGTAGACCCAGGAATGTCCTGAGAACAAGCATAGGAATGTCTTCTAATGACTGGTAAAGACACCACATTGCTAAATTCTCTCCATGACTCCTGTCAACTAGTAGAAAAAGTCAAAGGACTTAAATTTGTTTCATTCAAAATCCTCCTTTTTATTTTATTTTACATACTCCTACTCCCTTCTTTCTTCTTTCCTATTTTTCGCTCTTACTTCTTTTTTTTATCTACTCTTCCTTTTTCTTTCCTCTCTTCCTTCTCGTTAGCTACCTAAGAAATAGCACAGCAGAATAGCCTAACAATTGTATGTGTGGTATCTATCATTAAACAATTTATAAAGTAACAGAGGGAAGTTTTTCCCGAGGACATGAAAGAAAGGAAAAATGTAGCTGAGGATGTGCCTGGAAGAACTAGGTTGTGTATTCTCCAAAGTGCCAGATTCAGTCCTTGTGCCTGGTTTTAGAGATAGTTGCAAAGATGAGACTGGGGCCAGAGCAACAGTTCACATGCAGCATACTGTGGTTCAATCTTTAGCATCCCATCTGGCCCCCAGAAGTTCATTAGGAGCAATATCTGAGCACAGAGCCCAAAGAAAACCCTAAAAATCACTGGGTGGGATCCAAAAACCAAACAAATTAAAAATAAAAATAAAATAAAATAAAGCTCCCCTTTACCTAACTCTGGTGAAACATATCTTGGGACTATCTTCTGTACTTTCAACTCAGTCATAATCCCTGTTCTCAAATAAACATTTTCTTGTTTAAAAAACAGTGAGGATAAAACTTCAAGATACTTTCAAGAAATATATAATTTGATAATTAATGAGACAGAGAAGAAGGGGCATAAAGCCACTAAGAATTATTTCAACTCCAGAGGCCAGAGAGATAGCATGGAGGTAAGACTTTTGCCTTTCATGCAGAAGGACAGTGGTTCGAATCCCTGCATCCCTATGATCTCCTGAGTCTGCCAAGAGTGATTTCTGGGCGTAGAGCCAGGCATAGCACAAAAATAAAAAAAACAAACAGACAAACAAAAAAGAAAAAAAAGAATTATTTCAACTACAGCTAGATTGGCTGAGAAGAAAGCAAGCAAAAATAAATGAAATTACAAAAAATTATTAGTATATTTTCTGGCTTTTATCTTATTAATATTAGAATCTCTAGTATACAGTGTTCTGACTTCACCCACCTACTTTGTGCAAAGATTTTCTCAGGTTGGAGCTAGTACAGAGGGTAGGACATTTGCCTTACATACTGCAGACCCAGGTTCAATCTCCAGCATCCCATACAATTCCAGAGCCTTCCAGGAATGATTTCTGAGCCCAAATCCAGGAGTAACCCCCGAGTTCTACCAGGTATGGCCCAAAATCCAAAGGAATAAAAAGATTTTCTCACTTTCATGATTATAGTTTGGGTCCCATGTTTACAATAGTGTTGACACTTAATGATTTTGATGTACATAGTTACCTCACTTCTTTATCGCCAAAGCATCCAAGAAATCTCTAGTTTGCCTTAACACATAAACACCGTTACCCACCTATCCTTAATTGGCATTCTGAGTTCTGTAATCTGGGACCGGGTGCTTGGCATTATTTGATATTTTCCATTTTCTTTTATTATTACTTTATATATTACAGATAGGTAAAATCACCTCTAACTTCACTTAACATGTGAGCATCAACTACCATCCAAATTGCAGAATGTAAGATGAAAGGATTTCTCAGAGGAGCAGAAGCTTGTCCAAACACAAACACCAGATTCTCCTCCAAGTTCCCCAGACTGTCTGTGGAAAAGACATTGACTTACATTCTGCAGATATACAGGGAAGACCCTGAGATGGTCATTTAGGAATTGTAGCCTGCTGTTTCCTGTCCATTCAGGAGGCTATAAAAGCAATTACAAATTGCTTAACAGATGATGCATAATATTTGAAATAAGGAATCTGTGAACACTTACCCCAGGGAGATCTCACGGGGTCGGTTTTATTTTTTTCTTCCAGTTCAGTTTCTTGTACTAACAGTCACTTTTTGGCAGAGTATTCACTACTATTGAATTAAGATCCCCAGAAAGAGAAAAATTGTATTTCAAAAATTCTACTATGTAGCAGATAAACACAAACTGGTGCCTAATAGACTAATAGTGTGGGTTATAATAACTATGTTGCCCAAATAAAGTTATTTCAGGATAACTACAGATATAGTACAAAGGATAAGACACTTGTTTGATGCACAGTTAAACTGGGTTCAATCCCCAGAACCAGATATGGTCTCCTGAGCACCCCAGGAGTGATCCCTGAGGATAGCCAGCACAAGCCCTGAGCACAGCTGGGTTTGGGCAGAAAACAACAGAAAAGGTACTTCAAAGAGTTGAGCCTCAGTATCTCCATACGTAAAATGAAGAAAATAATAACCTATTTCCATGATTGTTAGAGATAGGAAATAAATTTTATGAAATTCCTGATACTTCTACTGGTACATAAAAGATAACCCGTTACTAACAATAATTAACACTTACTGAATATGTTTACTATATTACAGTTTTATGGTATACCTTTAATTGTTTTTAATTCTCACTATAATGTTTTACCTAAGAGGATTATATTTATTATTATTTTCTTGCTCATTTTATTGCTGAGGATACAAAGACTCATAAAAGTTAACAATATTCTCATGTCATGCAGCTAGTAAGAAATAAGTCAATATTTGAGCTCATCAATCTAAACAAATTCATAGCAGCCTTTTTTGGTTTGTTTTCTTATTTTGAGGCCACACCTGGACATTCTCAGCTTACTCCTGACTTTGCATTCAGGGATCACTCATTGAATAGTATGTTTGGGGGACAATATGGAATGCCGAGGATCAAATCTTCAGGTCCACCTACATGCAAGGCAAATGCACCTACAGAACTGTTGGTCTGGCCTCAGTCTTATCAGTCTGAGCCTTTACAACTATCTCTAAAACCAGACACAAGGACTGAATCTGGCACTTTTGCCTGGAGAATACAGTCTAGTTCTTCAAGGCACATCCTCAGCTACATTTTTCCTTTCTTTTCATTTCCCTAGGAAAAACTGCCCTCTGTTACTTTATGAACTGTTTAATGATAGATACCACATATCCAATTGATAAGCTATTCTTATTTTAATAGAAATAGCTTTTTTTCCAAAAGGATTCCTCTCTAACTCTAATGTCCACTGATCCCCAACCTCATTCCTCTATCTTAATTAACTCTGGATAAAATTAGTTTTCAATATTACACTTTTTCTTTACATTTGTGTCATTTTTCACATAAGCCTAAACCATACATGACTCTGCTAGCCCAGCATCTTATAAGCAAATATCTATAATTCATCTTCTTTAGCCAGATATTTTCAAATATTCAAGAACTCCAATTGCCTATTGGACATTTTTCAAATAACTTAATTTGATACATAATCTTTTCAGCCTCAAATTCAAAGTGCTGTCCCTTAGATTGGAGGTGTTTTCCATGTACTTGAAAGATTTGAA
>PVKC010031761.1:0-14436 GCA_004027635.1 Crocidura indochinensis | reverse complement strand
TTTAGCTGTGAGTGTGTTCTTCACAGAAGCTTGGTACTCCTGTTGCATTGATGTCACCCTGTGACCCAACTTCGTGAGCTTCGTCAGATGAGACATATTTAGCATGGCATGATTGAGGGTCAGGCGCCTTCTCTTCTCTTCTAGGTGTGCAAGCATTGATGTGCATTAAAGGCAGTTCTTCAGTGCTGGTAGTAGGCTTCCTGGTCTCTGTACTGCAGTGGCAGATTTAAAAATTTGTGTCCCCCTTACAACTACTCTGCTCCAGATATATATTCTATGTTTTGGATAAGGGAGTGTGACGTCCAAAACAGGTTATCAAATCTGAGTCAGTCAAAAGCAAGTCAAGTGCACTTCCCAAGCTATTATTAGCTTTCCAAATGCAGGTAAAGCAAGATTCCAAAAGAATTTACTTTATCTCTTTTTCTGTCCTCATTTCTATCCATAATTCATTCTTCTTTTCACTGGGAAATGTGTCATAATAATACTAGTCTATCAAGAAATGGTCTCAAGAATAGGACTTGATTATATTGCATGTTTGTCTTGAGCACACTCAATGATCCTCAGAGGGTACTCCTGGTTCTGTGCTCAGGAATCACTCCTTGCATTTCACAGGGTCATTATGGCATATCAATGATGGACTCCATATTGAATGCATGTAGAAGCCAGTACTTACAAGATGTGTTACGACTTCACCCCCCCAATTTTTTAATTACATTATTTTTGACTCCAAAATTTATGTTGAAGGCGAATAGTTGATCAACTGCAGTGTATTAATGGAAAATAAACTTAGATACCATAAACGTTAATTAGAATGATCATCATAAAAATGTTTTAGCAAAGTTATTTTCAAACTGTATATAATTCTGTGGGAATATTCTTAATTTTTAGAAAGGTGTGGAAAAGGAACTCAGATGTGATAAACTCATATTACAGTGCTCAGTAAAAGAATGTCTAAGAATTTTCAAATTAAGTGAACTTGCAGAAAGGTTCTAATGTTTATGTTCAGAAACTGGAAACTTTTGTGATATGTATAAGGCAAGGATATTGAAAATTCTGATTTGAGAATGATATATGCTCAATCTAACTTATTATGCTCAACACTTTGCTTACTACTAAAGGATGTTATTCTATTTTTCCACAACTTTTACTGTACCTATGCAAATTAAGAGCCAATCTGGTTATTATTTTACAACTGGGAACAACTAAACATTATTTTTTATATAACCCTTTCTTAAAAGCTTTTGTTTAAACAGAAAATGTGAAATAGGTAACATCCTGCATTTACCCAAAACAAATAGGTTAACTGAATTTCCTCTTTCTTTTCAATTAGCCCCTGGACTTGTAAATAGTCAACTTGTATAGGTAATTTTATTTTCTTTGTAAATTTGAGCTGGTTGAATAAATGTCAATCTGTCTTGGTTCACAGAAAGACCTCAATATGAGACACATGCAGAATCTAAGACTCTCTCCTCACTCGCTTGATTTATTAATACTTCCTGATACCCTTCTTTACATCTTTTATCTGGGCTAGTAAATATGTTATCTGGAGTGATTTTACTTCACAAGAAGTTATTTTACAGCAGAAATATAGAAAAAATACAAATATACATCTTTAAGTGACTGGGACCATGTGGTTTTGAGTCAGCATAATTATAAAACGAGTCATCTCGGGCGAGTTGTGACACTGGACAGAAACATATTTGTCTTTATTGGACAATCAATATTTGGGCATCCTGTTACAGGCAGAGGAGGCCTCATTAAAATACCAGCAAAGGAATACAGATACCTTAATTTAAGAAGCAAATAAGCGCAGATTTAAAAAAAAAAAAAGGATATCAAACTGACAGAAATGGTACCATAATTCAGTGGATCATCAGAACCAGAAGCAAAAGGGAAAGAATAAAGATATTTGTTTTTCTCTATTTGTCTCTCTCTCTAAATGTAGCAAATGCACCTTCTAACACCTTCCATTCTGACTTCATTCCCTCCCTCTTTTGCATCTCTCTTCTTTTTTTCCTCTTCTGTCCTTTGTTCCCTCTCTCCTAACTCTCCTTACTTCACACTTTCCTTCTTTATTTTTCTCTCACTTTGATTCCATAGTGTTTATTTTCTATTTTAGAATGTCTATCATTCCTTCCTTCATCACTTTCCTCATTTTATCTCTTTATGTATTTAACATGATTGGCTTTAAATTGAATATTGAAGTCACATACCTATTGAAAATTTAGTAGTGAAAATGCTGATAAAAATTTATAAAACTTCCTATTTTCTTAGGAATTCCATGTTACAAAAGTGATCAAATATGTATGCCTGTGCATTGCTAATTCCACAACAAGAAGATGAGAGAGGACTTCAAATCAATCTCATCTCCTCACCCCGAGAGAAACTAATATCATTTCCAATAAATACAATCAAACTGAGAACAAGGTCGGATTTGGAGATCCCAAAACTAATATTCTCATTGGACAAACATCCAGAATACTAGAGAGGCATTCAACCAAGTGATCTATTCATCACACTTTACCCAAGAGAGGTGATAAATAGTTAGAGGCACACATCCATAAAATTGTGTCCTTGAAATTTATATAAAAACTATCTCCAGACCATACTTATAAGGGATTATTTGGGCCTGTAGAAAATGATTAAACTGAGGAAGTGATATAAAATGAAAGTGTGAGATTAATCAAACACACACATACTCCTCTGTTGTAAGGGTCTAGAGAAAATATAATATTAGTTACAACGCAAATGGAAATTGATGTTAAGAATGATTGGAGATCATCTTGAAAAGCAATAAACAAATCCCAAGGCCATTCCACAGTTTTTGAAGTAGCTTTAAAAGATTTATTCTTTTCGTTCTTCTGATGGCTATATTCAGAAAAACAGAATTTCTGTTCAGTAGTCTATGTTTATCTTTGGTGTTCACTCAATGCTCAAAACTTATGCCCAACGTCTGTGCCTCAGGGATCTCTCCTGGCAGAGTCAAAATACCACTCTCAGTGCCAAAATTCAATCTGCTATCTGCCAAAAGGAAATAAGTAATTTTCATGAGCCCACAAATTTTCTTATGCTCATAACCTTATAGCTTTCTGGCAGATATTGACTCTGAATGTTCTAAGCTGTAGGCTAGTGTTCCATCTTCTCTGTCATTGGTCTATGGAATCATGTGGTAACAGAACCACATTTTATAAAAAAAATAAGGCAGGTTAAGATTGTACTGACCTTATACTCTTATTTCCTCCAGAGGTATTTTTGTAACCAGTACCAAGATGAAATCATTGGCTCTGACATTTCTTCTTTGTTTGGTTTATGTGAACCCGAAATCTCTGAAATCAGGATTGGGTGACCTGAATGAAATAGAAAGAAGGTACGTGTGTGTATTATTTTGGTCATGAAACTCCAGCATGCTATATATTTGAATATAAAACTTGTTTTGAATAACTATACAAAATAGCCATTATAATGTCCTTCTTAATTCAAGTTTTGTTTCCAGAACACAGGACCATACAACAGGCACAATGAGATTACATATAATAAAATAAATATTATGGTATGCCAGGGGATTGAACTGTGGTCCATCCTAGGTTAGCACATGCAAGGTAGATGTGTTACAGTTTGTATACTTGACAGAAATGGCAGAAAGGTGTGTGTGTTTGTGTGTGTGTGTCTATATTTCTTATATCTATTTCGTGAAATTCTCCAGCATGCTAAATATTTCAATATAAATTTTGTTTTGTATACTACATAAGAGTCATTAAAATGTCCTTACTAATTTCTTTCCAGTACCCAGGATGATGACAATGGGCAAGAAAATGATACAGTGTTAAAAATAATAGTGCAAGGAATAATCCAAATTTTTTCTGGCGGTCTCCATCAGGAAATGGTTTCCGACATAAAGTTATCAGTAAAACGTAAGTAAAACTTATGTGAATTTCAAATATCTACTGTTTTCACAAATAGAATGAGTGGAATATTTTAGAGCCAGAAAGCAACAACCATACTCCATTCTATGTTGTGTTACTTAGTTGAATAATTCTGAATATTTTGAAATTATTATCCATGGTGGACCAATTGACATAAGGGGTCAATCATGGAGTCTTGAATTTTTCCTTATTTCTGCTATGGAACTTATGTTATTTACTAACAAAATATAAGAGTCGAAATAGCAAAGTCTGGAAAAAGTTTAGTCAGTGTTTTTATAAAAATAGCCTATATATTCAATTACCTTAGCTTTCCTTTTTTTTTTTTTTGTTTTTTTTTGTTTTTGGTCACACCCGGCAGTGCTCAGGGGTTACTCCTGGCTCCATGCTCAGAAATCGCTCCTGGCAGGCACGGGGGACTATATGGGGCACCGGGATTCGAACCGATGACCTTTTGCATGAAAGGCAAACGCCTTACCTCCATGCTATCTCCCGGGCCCCAACCTTAGCTTTCCTGATTAGTAAAGAGTAGTTCTCAAATATTTTGACATAGCTTCAAGAAATACTATTGGAATTGTGGACAGGGAATTTTGATTAGAAAAAATATTTATGAGGAAAACTTTAGAAAAGATTAAATAAAGTGGTGACTTAATAATTTGCTGAATACTCCTTAATTATGAAACCAAAATTTAATCTCACAACTAAAAACCAACTTAAACATGGAAAAAGTCACATCCAAAGATAATTCGCTACTTATGATGATTAATAATTATAGAATACTGAGGTTTTTGTATACCTACCAATGTTTTAAGATATAGGTATGAATATGAGAATTTGTGGGAAAAATAGATATGAGTACTCTTTGATACAAAGTCAGTGAATTATGGAGTGTAATAAAGGGAATAAGAAAACATGATAAACCTTGGAATTAGAATTTCATTTTCAAGTTAAAAGCAACAGTTCTAGAATGAGACCACCTGTCACAGTATGGTGTTATATATGAAGCATTGTAGACAAAAAAAGGCAGAGCAATGTGAAGCAATACTGTTGGACAAATCCTAAAAGATCTTCAGAGAGGCAGACAGTTACCCATAAAGTAGCTTATTATATGCTACAGGATGTGGCCATAAATCCACTGAAAAAGAAAATGTTAGAGAAATACAACATTCTGAAAAATAATGTCTTTGATATCACTAAGAAGGCAAATTTGCCATAGTGTGTTCTAAGTTATACCAGCTGTCTGAAGTGAATTCATGTAATCTTTATGGCCAATTATGTGTTAACTGATAATTTAATCAATATCTTTTCAGATATATTTTGTTAAATTATCTCTTAGCGTGTCTGTTATAAAAATCTTCTTTAGATATTTGTTATTAAATGATTATTAGAAATACTCAAAGTAGTCAACAATCATGGTGATCGTCATCTCTATTTTAATTCACAGAATCAAATACTGAATAAGACCATGCTGGGTGAGTGACTTCATTTTTTATAACTCTTGCTAAGGGGGACTTTCAAAAATAAGATACAAGGGGGCTAGATAAATAGTATAGCTGGGACAGCACTTAACTTCCATGTGTCCAATGGTTAAAACACTGCATCTCATACTTCCTACAAAAATAATGCTAGAAATTATCTTAAGTTCAGAAACAGTAGATATACATGACCAGAGACAAGAGTTAGCTATAAGGGACCAGAGATAAAGCACAGCAGTAAGGCGTTTGCCTTAGACACAGAAGGATGGGGTTCGTATCCCGGCATCACATATGGTCCCCTGAGCTTGTCAGAAGTGATTTCTGAGCATAGAGCCAGGAGTAAATCCTGAGCACTGCCAGGTGTGACCTAAACCCCCCCCCCAAAAAAAAGTTAGCCATGGTATTTGTTAGATATAACCCAAAACAACAACAACAACAAACCCAAGTTATAACAATCAAAATCTTCATTAACTTTCTCTTTCAGTGCTGAGTCAGAGCAGAGAAAAAAAAAGAATAGTGTTACTCATCTGTGGTAGTTAAGAAAAAAAATAAAAGACAGGAAGTTAATTACATATAGAGACAATAGAGATGATGTTTGGATGAACAAGTCTATGATATGAAGCTTGCCACAAAAATTGGTGAGTGTTGTTAGATATAACTCCACAAATAGCTAACTATTATAGTAGTGAGTGATAAAATATTATAATTATAGAAATATTAGACATGATAGAAATATTATCATAGAAATATTATAGTAGTGGATGATATAAATTGAATGAATACTTAAAAGACAAGCAAGGGCGGAGGAACAGGGTTATTGACGGCATTGGTGGTAGGAAGGTTGCACTGGTGAAATGGGTATACATTTTATGACTGATAGCGAACTACAAACATGTTTGTAACCATGGTTTCTCAATGAATGTATTAATATATATAAAAATAAAATTAAATTTATCTTTCATAAATATTTTCATTTCCCTCTCCTAAACTGTCCAATATGGGAACATTGATAAAGCTCACAATGATCTTATTTTATCTTCTGCAGATGACTCAAGATATCTTGAGTCTATGAAACATCATCTTCAATATCAGAATCAGGAATCAGAATATCACTTGGATTAACTTATCCTTCTTTCCTACTGTCATGCCTTTCAGTCCCTTGCATTTCTATACTCATATCCAAGTTCTATATTAATAAAATAATTTATATGCAACCAAAAGTTTTGATAAAAAGAGTTCTTTTGGGGATGCACCAAAATATTTCTTTGAAGTTGAAAACAAAACAAAACAAAACAAAAAAACAAACCCAGGTTTTCCTTAAAAGTGAAATTATACATTTTAGGAAGATGGAAATATTATAGGAGGCATATATGTCTGTGTGCAAAAGTATAGTCTTAGATTTAATTATTTTATTTTATTTTATTATTTAATTTAATATTAAATTCCTCTAAAGTTTTTTGATTAGTATAATATTCCATGCATACCATCAGAAAAGCCAGAGTCAGGGCCCGGAGAGATAGCACAGCGGCGTTTGCCTTGCAAGCAGCCGATTCGGACCAAAGGTGGTTGGTTCGAATCCCGGTGTCCCATATGGTCCCCCGTGCCTGCCAGGAGCTATTTCTGAGCAGACAGCCAGGAGTAACCCCTGAGCACCACCGGGTGTGACCCCCCCAAAAAAGCAAAACAAAACAAACAACAAAAAAAAGAAAAGTCAGAGTCAGTGGTCTGATAAAGATGCGACCATGTGACCAGGATTTTGTTTTGATATTTATTGCAATAGGCTTCCAATTTCATTTGTGTTGGAAAAGCATAAGCCATTTGGGGTGGGCAGAGGGGGTTAGGAGATAAAAGGTAAATATCTTAAGACCCAAATAATCATTCCAAATGTATCCCTACACCCAGAATATTTCCTCTAAGATCTTTGTTCCAAAAAGAGAGTCGTGTTGTATGCAAATGTGGCTAACAGATGCCCAAAGTGAGAAAGTGGCTGAAATTTGAGGTGAGACAAAATGATCAAGATTTGTGACTAAGAATTTTCAGATGTAACGTCTAGATATTCCATACCATACATAAGAGCAGATGTGTAAAAGTTAATATCTAGATAAAAGGAAGAACTTATCTCTTCCTTTAAGGAGTGAACATGTTGGTCTTCTAGGAAGTGAGGCCTACAATATCTGAGCAATTCCGGCTGACATGAATGTCAAGGCATTGCCAGATTTTCATTTTTAATATGTACCTATTATCTAATAGAAAAATATCAATATTCACTTTCTTTTGCTTTAAACATATAAAAACATATATAAATAAATATATTCTTATTTCTATACAAAATTATAAATGCAGCTGAACAGCTTGAAAATTAAAAGGATTTTTCACATCAGTGGTCTTCAAACTAAGGTCCGTTGGCCACATATTGCATTTTTTATAATTCTTTACTTCAAAATAAGATATATGTAGTGTTATGAGAATTTGTTCACATTTTTGTTTTTACTATAGTCTAGCCCTCCAATGGTCTCAGGGACATTGAGCTGGCCCTCGTTTAAAACGTTTGAGCTCCCCTTCTTCACATGGTTCTCAAAGTGATGAAAATGTTAAAAGTCCTTTTGAATTGCAAATATGTCGGCTTTTATTGAGGTGTAATTAATTACAGAAATTTTTTGGGTACAACCTGTGTAGAAATATAAGTATTGCCTTAACATTGAATGATCAGTTTTCCTGCTACCAAATAATCATCTGTTATCATTGGATACATGAAGCAAATACTTTCTGAACCAGTCTTTTACCCAAGTATTGGGATTCTTCTGGGAAGACTATTCCTGAATGGAATGAGCCCAAATCATCTATCCATTTCTCTTCCATCTGGGCAGGTAGAAGCAACAGTAGTGTGGACTGAAGGCATTTCTTCAACTCTTGGTTGTAAGCTTCCCACATATTGTACTGTAGTAGCTTGGAGTAAATAATTTCTCTTCCCTGGATTCTGGGGAAGATAATTGACTGGAGCAGGAATTGTAAACTCTGTGTCCCATGTAAATCTCAGTGCCCATGTAAATCTCAATCCCATCACCTCAGGGACAGAGAACCAACTAAGACTGATATTTGCCTATATTCCCTTCAGGGCAATGTTCTTCAACCCTCTATCACTCTGCATCAATTATTCATTTAAATTAATTTTCTTCATATATTTTATGGAATAATTGTGAGAAACACAGTGGCTATTATTTTTTAGGTTTGGGAGATATATAGGATGTTGGGGATTGAATCCATGGAGGCCACCTGCAACAAAAACCCTACACACTATATTGTAACCCCAATCCAGTGATATACTCTTTTTATAAATATAAGCAATAGTTATTATTCAAGAGAATAAATATCTAAAGATCAGAAAATAAAGAAAAATAGAAATCCAATTGAGTATTATAAATTTCAAAATAATTTTTGTATGACCAATTTTTCACTATAGTACTATATATGGAAAGTCTACTGGAAATACAGCCCATAAATATGGGTTGAGAAATCTATTTCATGAAAAAATGTATAACAAACATTTAGATGGTTCACAAAATTTTCTCATGCAGGAATGTGTTTTGGAAAGTGGAGTTGAGGGAAAAGGGTGTATTTGTTCCTATGTTAATTAATTAACAAATTAATAACATTGTGGATGATAATTGTCTAGAGTTGGAAGCCAATACATGACCAATAATAACTTGATTATAAGGAAACAGAGACACTTATGGCTCCTAGTCAGCAGTGAGTGTGTTAATGCCCTTTTAGGGTGAGGAAATGAGTTACCTAAGTCCTTACAATATACAGTATAAAACCTGCATTGAAATGGAAGTGTGTGGCCAGAAGACATTGCCCACAGCAACCCCTGCCAGACCACTCCAGCTGCAGAAATTTTGTACTAGATCTTGGATACAGCTTTCCCCCCATGTATCTCTCCTACTGGTCCAGGCCTACATAGGGTACCATTGAAGCATGGCAATCTTAGAGAAGATGATTGAGCAGAAGAGAACCATATCTATAATCTAGAATATGTCCAGCACATAGTTTGTTTCTTTCAAACACAACTTCTCTTTAACTTCAATGAGGGTGAGGTCTGAGGCTCACCTGTATAATTTTTTCATGATGCTATTGTGCCACATCCCAGAATAACAATGCTTCCATGGGTACCTACTGGATGACTCAATTAAAGAATCTATTTTTTAAATAAATATTTCTCGGGCCTGGAGAGATAGTACAGGGGTGTTTGCCTTGCAAGCAGCCGATCCAGGACCAAAGGTGTTTGGTTCGAATCTCGGTGTCCCATATGGTCCTCAGTGCTTTCCAGGAGTTATTTCTGAGCAGACAGCCAGGAGTATCCTCTAAGCTCTGCCCTGTGTGGCCCCTCACCCCCCCCCCACAAAACAAAAAAAAATATTTCTCCCTATTTCTTGCAAGACACATTCTCGGAATATCTCGTAACAATTTATAAGGACATGCATAAAGCTAAATTTATGCACTGTCTCAGCATCACCAAAGAATCTGGATGGTAATGAAGGTTGAAAAAGAATTAAAGACTTACTTAAGCTATAACTTTAAGAAATGATGGGTAAGCTCTGGTTACATGTTTACTACTGCAATGTCATATCACACCAGGCCTTTCCACACATCAAAACGATCTCACACACTATATCTTTTAGCTGATCTGGATTTTTACTGGAAAGTTCTAGACTTTACATTCAATAGAAGAATAGTTTCTCTCTACTGCCTATATACCCACAAGGACAATTAACTAGATATGTTGGAGAATGTTGGCCCATTTTTGTCAAAAATAAGTCTTAAAATTGAAGAGGAAGAGAAAATGTTCAATTTGTTTTCAGAAGATTGCCTGTTACCACATCCAAGTTCTATCTACTGTTACAGTAACACTATTTTTAAAGTTAAAAGGACTTTTTTGGTATAAAGAACTCATTACCTTGATTGATTCTATGGAGTGAGCAGTTCAGTTTGATATTGGTGAAAATGTTTTTGACACAAGAGCAATTTTATTTTCCCATGTAAACAGCATCAGGATCTTTCTAAAGACAATCCTGAGTCATCAAATGCTGTGGGGTATTTTTGTTTTGATATTTATACATTTGCTTTTTAGTCACACCCTCCAGAACTCAAGAGTTTCTCCTCTCTCTGTGCTCAGAGATCAGTTCTTTGGTGCTGGGGTGTTGGATCTACCTTATTTTATTCTAAATCAACGTCTTTTGTCCTTGCCTCTTCAGCCCATCACCAAGGCTTGTGAAATGTAAAAACTCATCTACATTACATTAGGTCCATGAAACTACTTTGTCTCTTTCTGAATCCTCCTGTCCTGGGGTGGATTGAATGGGAATAAAAATTGTTGGTTTACTCAAATGCACTACAACAATGTTGGAAGTCTTCAGATCCTATGTTTTTCACACTTATGTTTGGCTTGGATAACTGAGTTTTTAAGGATAGTTATATCGAAATCTATCTGTTCTGTGTTGGATTAGGGAGTGGGAAACCCAATATTGGTTATCAAAGCCAAATCAGCCAATAGCAAGCGAAGTATGCTTCCCATTGTTCTATCACATCATTTTTTTCCAATTGCAGGTAAAACAAGATTACAAAATAATTTATGTTTTGTCTATCTTTATTTCCCTGCATATTTCTACACTTTTATTTTCTGTTTGCAAGAGAACTGTGTGAAAATAATTCTACTCTGCACAAGCACTCTGGGAATTTATTTTTAATCTGTTGCAAAAGAACCAAACTTATTTAAACCTTCTCAAATATTGTGGCAAGGATTGTGAACAAGGAGAGACACCATTTTGTAAAGGCCTCATGGTTGGTTTCTCAGGTTCTGAGCAGGGAGAGACGCCATTTTTTAAGGACCACATGTTGTAAACCACATAGCTTACTTCCATAGACTCTGCCCCAAGTTACCTGGCCATAACAGGTAACCTATCAGGGAAGGACAAAGGAGTAGTAGGAATGTACTCATAGACAAGAGCCAATCATTTTAAGGATCATCAGAAAGCTGGAACCTCCCTAAATTCCTTCCCTATATAATCTTCATACTGATCTTGGGTGGGACTCATCTCCTTTGGTGGATGAACCTGGCTGGCCAGGCTAGGGGTTCTTGTTTGAAGAGAGATTTAAGTTTTAAACTTTATTCCAATTGTGTGGTCTCATCCTTCTACTCTGGAACCCTACACAAAAAGTATTTTTAAACAGAAAGGATGAAATTATTAGGTCACTTCCTGCCTTTAAACAAAACAAAGCCATTTCTCAAGCAACCTCTTTCTTTTTAGCAACACCTTGAACTTGGAAAAGTCCATCTGTATCATTAATGTGCCTTATAATCTACTTTCCCCTCTTGATGAATTTGTACTGGATTAATAAAGGTCAGTCTGGCTTGATAAGCAGAAAGACCGACAGGAGAGGAGCATAATAAATCCAAGACTCTCTTTTTTTACTTACTTGATTTATTAATGTTCCCATCACACATTTTACCTGGAGTAGGAATTATGAGTGATTTCACAAAATGGGGAGTTATTTTAGAATAAAAAAATTTAAAAACACATATACATGGGTTTATGTGACTGGGGCCAGGTGTTTCTGACCGAAAATGACTATAAGATCCAACTTTGCTGAGCTGTCACGTTGGACAGAAAGATATTTGTCTTTCCAGGACAATCAATATTTGTTCTGTCTGTTATGGCCAGAGTGTCCTTGTTGTAACATCAGCAAACGAATCCAAGGGTCTTCATTCAAGAAGAAAATAAGGGGACCCGGAGAGATAGCACAGCGATGTTTGCTTGCAAACAGCTGATCCAGGACCTAAGGTGGTTGGTTAGAATCCCGGTGTCCCATATGGTCCCCCAAGCCTGCCAGGAGCTATTTCTGAGCAGATAACCAGGAGTAAAGCCTGAGGACTGCTGGTTGTTGCCCCTCCAAAAAAACAAACAACAAAAAAGAAGATAAGCACAGATACAAAAAAAACAGTTCACAAACTGCCACTAATCTTACCATATTGTGAGACCATCAGCAGAAAATGGTAGAGATTAAGTGAGAGATGTTTTCTCTTTCTTTTTCTCTTCCTCTCAATCTCAATACTTGTAGGATACAGACCTAAAACCTTCCTTTTTGCATCCATTTTCTCCCCTTTCTTCTATCTCTTCATGCCATCCTCTTTTCTTTTTTTCTTCCTCCTTAACTCTCACTCTCTTAAACTTCTGTTTCACCTTCTTCATAATTTTTCTTTGGGTGATTTTCGTGTTTTTTTTCTCTTGTGTATATTCAACCCTTCTTTCCTTTGTTCTTCTCTACACATTTAACATGATTTAGACTGAATATTGGAGTCACATACCTATTGAAAATTTAATAGTGAAAATGTTGATGAAAATTTATAAATAATTCTTAATTACTTAGGAAATGTAAGATAAAAGTGGCCAACTATGATTGTCTCCTGCATTGGTTAACTCCACAAAAACAAGACAAATGATGAATTCAAAAAGCTTTTATCTCATCTACCAGCATGGAACTAATGACAGTACCTCTAATCAAGACAATCAAACTGAACTCAATGTCAGATACGGAGATCAGAAAACTCCCATGCTCCTTAGATGGACACACACAATTCTAGAGAGAATTTTATTTCAGTGATCCATTAGAATCTATCTATGACAGTTGACTATATATAGTTCCAGGGACATATCACTAAAATTGTGTCCCTTGATGTTTTCATAGACAAAATATATCTACAGTCCATGCTTATAAGAGATCAGTGCAAATATGCCCCCTTAGTGCCATGTAGAAAATAATTAAACACAAGTAATAATATTAAAGTTAAGGTGAGATTAATCACACACGTACTTCATTTTAATCCTTATATATCTGCATATATTTCATCCTTATCTAGATAAAATAAAGAAATTAGTTATTACTCAAATAGAATTGATGTTTAAGAATGATTATTAGACATTCTGGAAAGCAAAAAATGGACCCCAAGATCTTTTTTATGCTGGTGAAATGTATCATAAGGATTTTGTACTTTTTTCTTTTGATAGTCATTATCAAAAAGTGGAGCTTCTGTTCAGTACTCCATGTTTGAAGAACATGAAGAACACTCCAGTTCTTATGCTCTACCTCTGTGCCTCGGGATCTCTCCTGGCAGTGCTCAGAATACCAATTGCAGTGTCAGAAGTTTAATCTGGTATCTGCCAAAAGGAAGTAAGTGGTTTATTTTGTCATAAAATTTTTGATTAAAAAGATTAAAGATTAAAGTGTTGACTTTAATTATATATGATTCCAGATATTCTAACTGGTAGGCGAGAATCCCATCTTATCTATCATTGATCTATTGGAACAGCTGTTCACCAAGTCATAGCCTAGGATTGTACTCTCCTTACCATACTCTTATCTCCTCCTAAGGAATTGCTGTAACCAGCACCAGGATGAGATTATTGACAGTGACAATTATACTTTGTTTGGTTTACACTGATTTGAATGCTCAGGTATCAGGATTAGATGATGTGACATCAATAGCAGGAAGGTGTGTATGTCTATGTTTCTTTTATCTATTTCATGTAAGTGTCAAGCATGATAAATGTTTGAATATTAATCTTGTTTTGTATATCTACATAGAATAACAAATAGAATATCCTTATTAGTTGAAGTTTTCTTTCCAGTCCCCAGGACCATGAAAATGAGCAAGAAAATGGTCCATCTTTAAAAGAAACATTTGAAGAGATAATGCTAGTTATTCTAGAATTCTATGATATCTCTTAATCAGTTGTTTTCAAATAAGATGTTGATGTAATCCGACCCCAGGAGAGGTTCTCAAACAGAGGTAGGGAGGACGAGGTCTCTCCCCTTCAGCTCGTGATACGCGTCTACCTCCCAGTAACCAGTGGTTCTGAGGTCAATCGGCGGGTAAACAGCTCACGGAGAGTCAGATTTGTGGAAATATCAGCTTTATTCAGTGGAAATAACTGAGGTCCGAAGTCTCAGCATCAATTCCAACCAAAAAGCCCCCAAGCCTTCCA